>JAADWY010000112.1:0-64656 GCA_023336355.1 Pythium dissotocum | reverse complement strand
TTTGTGGCGACGAGACGAGCAGCTAGCAGCTCATCAAGCGAAGCGAATGAACCCGCGGCCTGCATGTCCACTGGTTACTCACTCCCAGTATCTATATATTTGTGTGTATCAGCGTAGAAGTACAGCTGTAGTATTTATGACAGAGCCAGCCCAACTGCCACGTATCCCCCTTGAGTCTCGTCTTCTCGTACTGCCCTATCCCCCATGTTCTACTACTCGGTGTCGTGGAAGTCGTTCCTTGGGTGTGTGCGTGCGTGTCCAGAGCTCTTCTTGAGCATCGTCGTGTTCGTTCTCGTCTTGGACATCGCCCTTGTTGTGCCCGACGACCCCCTCCACGGTCTGATCGGTGGGCTTTCCATCCGTCTTCCTGGCGTCCTCATTCTCATGCTTGCTTCCGCCGCTCTTCTCTTCCGTGTTGGCATGCTTCGGTACCAATCCTGGCTTTAATTGTTTTACTGCAGCTTCCCACGGATAACTTCGAATGTGAAGCGCACTCTCTTTGCATTTGCGCTAATCGATCATGAAAAACCACGCCTACACTTCTTTCCTACGCAGTCGCGTAATGATACTAACGCAGCTCTACGCTACCGTTCATGCATGTTTGGATGTGAGGGGAGACTCAGTTTTCCGAATTCGAATCATATTCGCAAGTCGATCTTGCGATTGGAATCATACGAACGAGACCAAATAAATGGTATATCATCGTTTCCCCAGTGTAATGGCAACCTCTGCTATTGGTGTTCAATGCTTTGCACTTTCCTGTGAGCGCGCAATATGCGGAATGAGAAATGGGGAAGGCGGCGCCGGGAGGATGCTCCTCGCTGTCGCCACGTAGAGCTCATTGGCGCGAAGAAGATTGGTTGGCCGACAGCTTTTTCGTTTTTATTGGCTGATATTACTTCTCAGGTTCAAACCATTGGTTGATATTTGGCAGCTTTGACACACGTCGCAGATTCTGTGAGAACCTGCCATCGCGAAAACACATGTGGGTCAGCAGCTCACCCTCCCGCTTGCTGCTCCGGAATATGGGGATGCAGCTCCGCTCGCAACAGCGCACGTGCGTCAAGCGCACTGCCATCACAGCGCTTTCTGTGACCGCATCATCATCATCTATTGATCTCTCCACGCGTGAGCTGCATGTCTCCGAACAGTCGTCACCAGAGCCGGTGAAAACCAAGAAGCCACGCAGCAGCGCAAACTCGAAGGCCGTGCTCAAGCCCACGCTGCTGCCCTTGGGCGACGATGCGTCAGGCGAAATGGTGCTCTATCGGTATCCAACACTCGTGCCTGCGCGTCTCATCCGACGCTACAAGCGCTTCCTGGCGGACGTCGTGCTCGTGGATCCGGAGAATGAAGAGGACGAAGTGGACGAGACGCAGGCCATCACGATCTACTGCCCAAACACAGGGCCCATGGTCGGGCTGCTGGACGAGCCGCTCACGCGCGTGCAGCTCTCCAAGAGCGACGACCCGAAGCGGAAGTACGCCTACACGCTCGAGATGGTGCGCATCCACGTACGTACCCCCTTGCAAAACCCGTATTGACACAATGAGTGTGCAAGTGCTCATACGTTTTCGTATCAATTCTACAGAACGGCGAGCGTCATGTGTGGGTGGGCGTCCACTCGACCAGCGCCAACTACATGGTGGAGAAGGCGCTGTTGTCTGGCTGGTTCACTGCAGAACTAGGCAAGTTGGACTCGTTGCAGCGTGAAGTGCGCTTCGCCAAAAACAGTCGCGTGGACTTCGTGCTGTCGACCCACGACACTGAAGGCGACGTCATCCACCAGAAGTACGTCGAGGTCAAGAGCGTCACGCTGGCGACTTCTACGGTTGGTGATGACGAGGAGACGTCGCGCCGCTGTGCTGTGTTCCCAGACACGGTCTCGGACCGTGCGGCCAAGCACGCGACGGAGCTCATGGAGTTGATCGAGACTCGCAAGAAGGCTATTGAGGCCGAGAAGACCAAGGCGTTCTCGCTCAGCGGCGCCATCGTTTTCCTCGTGCAGCGTGACGACTGCGCGTCGTTTATGCCGTCGCTGGTCCACGACAAGAAGTTTGCGACGCTGTGTGCTCAGGCCGAGGCAAATGGCATCAAGTTGGTCGCGTACGCGTGCAGTTTGGAGCCGCAGGAGCTGCTCAAGAAAGGCCGCGTGCGTCTGCTACACGCTCTCCCATTAGACGAGCAGCGTGTGAAGGCGACGGAGCTCCAGGATGAAGAAGCTGGCGATGACAAGCCGCCTGCCAAATCCAAGCGGAAGCCGGCCAAGAAGAAATAAAAGTGGAAATGTATTTGATTTTGTTTTTATGGAAATTTGGGTTTTTAAAATATACCTTGTTTTGGAAAAGACTCACCTGGTTTTGACTATTGGAGCTGTTGACAACGACCTGTTGTTGTTGGTGAAAGGACGGCGACCGGAATTGATTGGCGTCCACTCTGGCTGCGAAGAGCTACAATCTCGAAAATGGCGAAGTCGCAGGTGACCAAGGCGGGTGCCGCTGGCGCCAAGCCGAACAAGAATGCGCCTGCGAAGCACGCGCAACACAAGGGCAAGGACGCCACGCAGTCGAACGCCGCGACTCCTGCCAAGAACGGCGCTGGCAAGCCGACGAACGGCAAGCCAAAGTACGACAAGGCGAACGCCTCCATGACGAACGATGACAGCGCCAAGGCGGTCGCTGCGTCGGCCGAGGTGGCGGCACTGGTGACGCGCATGAGCGAGAAGGGCCTTTCGTGGTATCAGTCGCTGAAGCCTTTGAAGGAGATCGTGGAGGCGCCCGTGAAGAAGAGCAAGAAGCAGCTTCAGAAGGAGGCGCATCTGCCGCCAAAGCCCGTGGAGGAGCGCAAGCCGCACGCGCTGAGCGAGTTCGAGGTGCAGGGCAAGAAGCGCCACGCGCAGCAGCTCATGGAGCAGGAGATCGCGCGGTTCGAGACCCGCAAGAGCGGCAAGCTGTCGAGCGACGACAAGTACTTGGCCACCATGATGAGCAAGGGTACGCTTGCCGATCGCGTGGCCGCGCTGACGCTTACGATCCAGAGCTCTCCGTTCCACACGCTCAACCGTCTGGGCCAGTTGATTACCATGGCCAGCAAGAAGGCGCGTCGCGAGAGCATGATGGCCGTCGAGTCGCTCAAGGATCTGTTCGTGAACAACTTGCTTCCGGACGACCGCAAGCTGCTGTTCTTCCACCAGTACCCACTGGACCACGCCGACGTGACCGACGCGCACTTGGTCGTGTGGTTCTACGAGCACTGCCTCAAGACGGCGTTCGCGCAGCTCGTGGGCGTGCTCTCGAGCGGCATGGCGGACGCCGTGGACAACCACAAGCGCGCGTGTATCCGCGCCGCGAACGCGCTGCTGTCGGCCAAGCCAGAGCAAGAGGCCGTGCTGCTGGGCATGCTGGTCAACAAGATCGGTGACCCGGACCGCAAGATCGCCGCGTACATCCACAAGACGCTCCAGGATCTGCTCAAGGACCACCCGCTCATGAAGCGCGTGGTCGTCGACGAAGTCGAGCGTCTGCTCACGCGTGCGCAGGTCTCGGACCGTACCAAGTACAACGCCGTGCTGTTCCTGAACCAAATGATGCTGCGCAAGGACGACGAGGACGACGCCGTGCTGGCGGCTCACTTGATCAAGGTGTTCTTCGCGCTCTTCTCCAAGGAAGTCCACGGCGCGGAGGAGGCTGAGAAGAAGCGCAAGCTCAAGGCCCAGCACAAGGCCACGAAGAAGGCCAAGGCCGGTAAGGGCGCGGGCAGCATCGGCGAGGAAGGCGGCTCGATGGACCGCAAGCTGCTCAGCGCACTGCTCACGGGCGTGAACCGTGCGTTCCCGTACGCCAAGACCGCGACGTCGGCCGACCTGCAGGAGGAGATCGACACGCTGTTCAAGGTCGTGCGCATGGCCAAGCACTTCCCCACGAGCGTGCACGCCATGATGCTGCTGTTCCAGGTTATGCACTCGACCAACTCGGTCTCGGACCGCTTCTACACGGCACTGTACGAGAAGCTCTTCGACACCAAGCTGCGTGAGACCTCAAAGCACACGCTGTTCTTGAACTTGGTGTTCAAGGCGCTCAAGGCCGACGTGTCGCCGGCGCGTACCAGCGCGTTCATCAAGCGCCTGCTGCAGCTCACGAGCGTCATGACGCCGGCGTTCACGTGCGCCGTGCTGTTCCTGTTGTCGGAAGTCATCAAGATCAAGCCGCAGCTGCGTACGCTGTTCGACCAGCCAGAGTCTGGCAGCGGCAGCAAGGACGACGAGCACTTCACGGACAAGGGAGACGGCGAGCCGAACGTGTTCAACCCTGACGAAGAAGAGGAAGAAGACGAAGATGAAGAGGACAAGGACGGTGAGAAGGACAGTGAGGACGAGGACGCCAACGAGAACACGGCCACGGATGGACTCACTGAAGCGGAGCGAACGGCCAAGGTGCTGGCCGAGATGTTCGGCACGTCGGCTGCTGAGCCGGAGAAGCCACGCGCGGCCAAGAACTTCGATGACAGTGAAGAGGCCAAGCCAAAGGCCGACGCCGCCGACGAGGAGGAAGGCTCGGCGTACGACTGGCACAAGCGTAACCCGCTGTACGCGAGCGCCGAGACCTCGTGCGCGTGGGAGATCCACCACTTGCTGGTGCACTACCACCCGTCCGTGCAAATGTTCGCACGTCAGTTGATCGAGCAGCCGACGACGGGCATCCAGTACGCTGGCGATCCACTTGTGGACTTCACGCTGCACGCGTTCTTTGAGAAGTTTATGAACAAGAAGCCTCGCCACAAGCAGCAGATCCAGAGCGAGACGGACGGCAGCCAGAAGAGCTGGACGTTTGCGCCAATCAACTCGGAGGCTTTGCTGGAAGAGGCTCAGGAGAACGTGGACGTTTCCGACCAGTTCTTCTACAAGTTCTTCAAGGAGCGAGCGGAGCGTGACGCGCACAACCCGAACAAGGGGGCCAAGAAGTCCAAGAAGAAGGACGAGCGCATGGGCGACGTATTCTCGGACCAGGAAGACATTGATGATGAGGATGAAGAGCTCGAGGCGTTCACGCAGCAGTTGGCCGAGAGCATCATGGTGGACGGCGACATGGACGAAGAGGACCCGGAGCTGGACGACTGGAGCGGCCCAGAGGACGACGACGAGGAGGAGGACGGCGGTGCCCTGGACGGCGAGGATGATGACGAGGACAATGAGTTCGGCTGTGACGATGATGAGGAGGAGGATGAGGATGACGAAGACATGGACGGCGGTGCATTCGGGGACGACGACGACGATGAGGATCACGATGACCAAGTCGGTGGTGACGACAGTGACGACGATGACGACGACGGCTTCGACTTCAGCGCCATGGACGGCGACCTGGATCTGCCCAAGGTCGCCAAGCAGAAGGCGGCGCCGAGCGGTGGCAACCAGAAGAAGAAGACGATGTTCGCGGACGCCGACGACTACGAGCAAATCATGCGCGAGGCGCTGGCCAAGCAGAAGGCGGCGATGGACAAGAAGCGCAAGCCGTCGGACAAGGACAGCAGCAGCAGCGGCGACAAGGCCCAGACCAAGACACCAAAGGCCGCCAAGAAGCAGCGAAAACACTAGAGATCCCACCACCAGCGCGCAGAGGGCGTACGTACACAAACACTGTAGTAGACAAATGAGAATGACAATTGCATGATCCACACCACCATCTATCCATCCGTTCAGAGTCCACAACTGCATCGCCTTTCTTTCAACTTTGTGATGCCGCCTTTCTCAAGGCCCATTTGGGTTAACTTATACGGATCGTGACTGATGCGGACCTCCGTAAGTTGACCAATTCACCGACCAAAATCGTCATGGCGACGGCGTCGCTGGAAGCGGACGTGGAGCGCGCGCTGCAGCGCTGGCGTGAGGTCACCGCGCCTCTTGATGACGTGGTGACCAGTGCGAGTGTATCTACCGCGTCCTTTGGTGCGTCTGCGCGCCGCGCATGGAGCCACGTGGACTTTGCGGCGCGCGTCGCGAGCTTTGGCGTGGCCTCGTGGTTCGCCAAGCCGCTGAGCATCTCGCCGCTGACGTGCGCGCGCCACGGCTGGCGCAACACGCAGCCCGACATGGTGCAGTGCACGAGCTGTGCGCGTGTGCTGTGCATGAAGATCGACGCCAAGCTTAGCCCCGCAGGCGCCGAGGCCGTGGCCGCCGCGTTCGCGAGGCAGCTAGAAGATGCCCACGAGGAGTCGTGTCCGTGGAGACACAACCCGTCGCCGGCATCGTTCACAATGGTGCGTGCTGGAGGCGTTTACTAATGGTCTATGAGTGTGATTAGCTGACTGTTGTTGTTGGTGTCAATGATGGGTAGCTGCCTGTGCTGGGGTCGGCGCAAGTAGCGCAGACGCTGAAGCAGCGAATTGTGAAGCTAGTGGACGCGGCGAAGAGCTCCTCGCAGCTCCACAGCGCACTGACGACAACCACGATCAAGGAGAACGACCTCAAGAAGGTGCTGGAGAAGGCGGAGATCTCCACGAAGCAGGAGCTCGTGGATATTGTGCTGAAGGCACTGGCTGCTGAAGACGTCGACGAGTTTGTCGTCCTCACGACGACGCTACTGGCGGTCGGAGGCTGGGGCCTCCACACAGACAGCGGCGACTCTGTTGACCACGTCGTCGTAAGCTGCGCGTACTGCAACCGTCACGTGCCACTCGCTGTTAACGAGCCAGTCGCCGTGTCGCCTCGAGCCAGAGAAGACGTTGATGAAGCGAAGGACGATTCGCAGGAGCCGTCCGCGAAACGCCGAAAAATGACGCATGCCGAGCCGACGGTGTTCGACCCGATTGGCGCCCACCGCTGGTTCTGTCCGTGGCTCGTGCCGCAGCGGCGTCGTGACGTCGACGACGATCGCCTGCGTGCGGTGGAGAATCTGCTCGCGGGTGCCAAGGACCCACAGTCGAAGACGCCGTCGCTCACCGAGTTCGTGGGGCTGCCCGGATGGATCCAGAACGCACAGGTACTGTCTGATTGATCTACTCTCACGGTGGCTATATGTCTGGACAGCCGACTGACGCTGCTCTCTCTTTGTCTACCAGGCTCTGAAGCTGCTAGACGACGCCGTGAAGCCGTCTTCGCTTCCTCAGCGGGCTCCTCGCGACGCACTTGCTTCTGTCCAGTCAGTCTTGTCACTGCCCGACTCCACCTACTGATACGAATGTGACATGACAGCAAAGAACACGGTCGGATTAGCCTCAAAGCTCGATGGTGTTGTGATCCATCTCGCTCATGTTTAATTCACGTTGTCCTTATCTGTGTGTTGTGTCTACGTCGTCTAGCGACCACCTACTACCAGCGACCAAAGGCCCCTGCTACTAGCTCCTACTACATGACGCGTCCACCAGAGAAGTCCGTCCGCGCTGGAGATGCCAATGCACCGCAGACTTAGTCCGAGGCGTTCTTGGCGAAGAGCGCGCGGCTCTGCTCCTTGCGCTTTGGGTCCGACTTGACCGTGTTGCGCTTCTTGGAGACGACCGACGCCTTCTTCTCCTTGCGGAGAGCCTCGGCACGGAGCTCGGCACGACGCGCCACGAGCGTGTACGGGTTGAGCTTGACCATGGCACCAAGGTTCTTGAGCGGGTTCTTCTTGTGGTGGCGACGGTAGCTCACGTACTTGCCGGCGCGCACAACCGACTGGATCTCATCCGAGTTAATCAGACGGCCCAAGTTGGCGTTGTTGACCAGGTGACGTGGCAGCGAGTAGCCAGTCTTCTCGGTCGACTTCTTCGAGTACGTGCCGTAGATGGCGTCAAGCTTCTCGAAGGCCGACTTGGTCCAGATGATGAAGCGGCCGAGGTGGCCACCTGGGGCAAGCTGGAGCAGGTTCAGGCGCTCCACGTTCGCGAGCTCAACACCCGGAATGTTACGGAAGGCCTTCTCGGCGCCGTTGGCGTTGGCGTACACGATGAGTGGGCCACGACGGGTCGAGTAGCGACGGTTGCGCGACTTACCACGGCCGGTGGTCACCTTCTTCGAGTCCTTGACCTTCTCGACGTCGACGTCAGCGCCGACCTTAGCCAGGGCCTTGACGGCCTGGGCGGTCTTGAGGATCGACTCAACCGAGTCCTCGAGCACGAGCGGCACCTCTGGCACCTTCTCGATGCGGTGGCCACGGGCAGTGACAAGCGCTGGGAGGGCCGACGCGGCCAGGGCCGACGCGACAGCGAAACGGCGCTGGTTCACGTTGACCTTACGGTGCCAGCGGCGCCAGATACGCGTAGGGGCGAACATGCGACCGCCACGGCACATGTTACCGAAGGCACCCTGTCCCGAGCGCGAGGTACCGCCACCGGCGATACGCGGGATACGAGAGACGGCACGACCAGTACCCCACGACTCGGCGGAGTGCTGGTGGCCAGCCTCACGCGACACACCGTACGCCTGACGGTTGTTCTTGGCGATGTTGGTGTGCACGAAGTTGACGACATCCGGACGGATTGGCGCCGTGAACACGGCCGGGAGGACGACCTGGCCGACGACGGCCGCCGTCTCACCCTCGACGGAGAAGACGGACACAACAGGACGGGAGGCAGCGAGCGAGGCCATTTTGTTCTTGAATTAGGCGGCGATGCGACTTGGCAAACGGCGATAAATTCCAACAATACGGACGCATGAGGCCGCCATGACCGAAGGTTGAAAAGCCAAGGCGCCGCGATGAGCTCCCCAATCGATTGGCTCCGAGTGGCTCTGAGGAGTTGGACGAGACCAGCGGGGTGTATAGCCGGATAATCCGTGTGGGCGAGGTATCCGGATGGTCGTCTTGACGAAGAGCTCATTTCCCAAAACAAGGTGAGATACTCATCTGTAGTCAAAACCAGGTGAAACACGGAATATGTACCGAAACAGGGTGAGATGGTAAAGTTAACCCTGGATCTCACACGTCACAATTGGCAACCTTGGTTGAAACTAGAGCTGACGACGATGAATTGGCGAGGAATATGGGCGGATGAGGCGCTAGCGCTGCACGTGCTGGGGCTCGTAGGCGGAAACGACGTCGCGCGATTGGCTCAAGTAGAAAAGGCGACTTGGGAGTCCATTCAGCGGGTTTTCAAGCGGTATCGAGCAGGGACAGCCCGTGTGGGGCTCGCGTTGTGGATCAGGAACCACGTCGAACTCGAGTTCCAGTCCTACTATCAAGAGCTGGCGACGCACCAGATCGCGCGGTCGAATGTGAGGGACCCGCGGGTACCGCCACGCGTGGTGTCGATCTGGGAGGAACGAGGCAAAGTGCCGGGCGGAGTGATGACGCTGCGGCCCGAGGCATTGCCGAAGCGCAACGAACGAGGCTTTTTACTGCGGTTTGTAGCGGCGGCGGACCAGAACCCGATGCTTACGAGCGTCGTGCAGATCCAACGGAGGATCTACACGATCGTCACGCTCAAGATCATCAAGTCTCGTGGAGGAGACGGTGACGGCGACAATGCGATGGTGCTGCGGCAGCTTTACTATCTGAAGGAGTACGGCGAGTGGCGTGCGATGGTGCCAGCGGCAGAGAAGCGACTGCTGGACGAGTACGGTGCGCTATGTCGGTACGATCTGGTTTCTCACGATGGCAGCGTCGCCTTGGAGCTGGATGTGCCGCGCGGGGCCGACTCGATGATGGACTACTACCTGGTCAAGCGAGCTACTGTATGTCTCCCGATGGAAGAGCTGCTGCATCCATTCGTCAAGTCAATTCGACCATTTGCGAAACTTCCACCAGCGAGTAGAACAACTGAAAGGCGATGCATTGTCGAGCTGTCGTTCACTACGATGCATGGCGAGACTATTGCGAGTCATAGGCTTGCCAGTGAGTTTGTAGTGGAGCCGCAAGAGACCTCCCAGTCCGGACAAGTTCAAGGCGATGCATCCAGCGACGAGAGCGACAGCCAGACAACCACTCTGAATGAGCCAAGACCGAGAACCGGCATCGAGCACTTCGATATCATCACGATCAAGGCGTTGGACGAAATCTTACGGTCGACCAAGGTCGAAGTGCCTCGCGAACCTGGGTTCGTCTGGCTGTCGGTGATTGACAGCGAGTCCACCACACAAACAACTGGAAAGAAGCGGGCCTACTACACTGCTGTGATGCTCCACAGTGGCGTCAAGCGAACACGTGCGATGCTGACGCTCGACGCGCAGTGGGTCCCGGGCACGCTCGAGGCGTTTCCGACGCCTCAGTCGCGTCAACGGCGAGTACTCAAGGGCTTTCTCACACTAACGTCGGACATGGAGACCCACGAGCTCCACGAACTGAAGATCGTCACACAGCACCTCCCAGCTGCGCGTCTCGAGCCGTACGCCGCCTCCATCGAGTCCTTCACGCGACCGCGTTAACACAACCAGGCAAAACGGCATCGCGCAGAAATACTCCTCTCTGATTCGCTGATAATACTCACCTTGTGGATGACCATTGGCTAATAATACTCTTTCTCAAAAGCGCGGGAACTCCCTCGTCGTAGCTCTTTGTTGCGCCCCATTCACAATAACGACAGGCGACGAGCAAGATGGCGGAGACGTTTGAGGCGCCGTGGGTGGAGAAGTACCGACCGCACACGCTGCAGGATGTGGTGGGCAACGCCGACACCATCGACTGTCTACGCGCGATGGCGCGTGACGGCAACATGACGAACCTGATCATCGCCGGCCCGCCGGGCACGGGCAAGACCACGAGCATCCTGTGTCTGGCGCGCGAGCTGCTGGGCCCGGCCGTGAAGCAGGCCGTGCTGGAGCTCAACGCGTCCGACGACCGCGGCATCGACACGGTGCGCAACAAGATCAAGATGTTCGCGCAGCAGAAAGTGACGCTGCCTCCTGGACGCCACAAGATCGTGATCCTGGACGAGGCCGACAGCATGACGGCGGCCGCGCAGCAGGCGCTGCGCCGCACCATGGAGATCTTCTCGTCGACCACGCGCTTCGCGTTGGCTTGTAACAACTCGACCAAGATCATCGAGCCGATCCAGAGCCGCTGTGCGATCCTGCGGTTCACGCGCCTCAAAGACGAGATGGTGCTCGAGCGACTGCTGCAGGTGTGCCAGGCCGAGCAGGTCGGGTACAAGGACGACGGGCTCGCGGCGTTGATCTTCACGGCCGAAGGAGACATGCGAAACGCGCTCAACAACCTACAGGCCACGTACAGTGGATTCGGGTTCATCAATGAAACCAACGTGTTCAAGGTGTGCGACCAGCCGCACCCGACGGCCATCCGCTCGATCATCACGCACTGCGTGGCTGGTAACATCGACAGCGGCGAGAAGGAACTGATCGCGCTCTGGAAGACGGGCTACTCGACGCAGGACATCATCGGCACGGTGTTCCGCGTGTGCAAGGCCTTCCCCATGGACGAGAAGCTCAAGCTCGAGTTCATCAAGCACATCGGCGCCACGCACATGTGCATCGCCGACGGCGTGTCGTCGCTGCTGCAACTGCACGGGCTCGTCGCGCGTCTGTGCACTGCCGCCACGGCAGCCAAGAACTAAATCACGAGCTCAAAAGCAGAGAAGAACACTTGTATTCGCACGGTCACGGTCTCCGCTATATTTTATTGCTTTAAATGGTGTGCTTGTTGATGCCGACGAGACACGTGCCCTTGGTGAGCTTGGTCTTCGGGTAGCTGCTGGGGCGGAAGGCCTTGCGCTCCTTGAGCGAGTCTGGAAGCCCCTCCATCGCCACCTTCATGGGGTTTCTTCGTGCTGGCATCAGCGCGCGGTTCACGATCTTCTCATCATATGGGTCCGTCTGCACCTCTGGGTATTTCTCAAACACACTACATCAAACAGCAACAGCATCAATCAGTCAGTCGGTCTGTCTCGAGTCTCTCTCTCGCGTATGAAGACTCACCCTTGCTCGCCCGACTTGATGGGGTTGTTGGGCTTCCAGGCCTTGTACTCGGGCGCCTTGGCGACCGCGCGCTCCTTCGGGTTCATCAGCTCCAGCGGATCCTGCGGCTTGATCACGCAGTTTTCGTCCCACGTGTGCACGCGCGACGCCGCGACGTGTTCCTGCTCGTCGAAAAAGTCCACGCCATGGGCCGTCGACTTGAACGCCTTGCGGTCGCCCATCTTCTGCCTGTGGGCGGCCAGATCCTGCTTGGCCGCGAGTCTGTCGGACTCGAACTCGGCCGCCATAGCAGGGAGCTGGCCGCCGATCAGCGTGCCGGCGTAGCCGAATGTGCCGCGTTTGCTTGGATTCACGAGGATGTTCTTCTTCTCAAACTCCTTCTCCTTGGGGTTCGGCCGCGGCTTGTTGTTTTCCTCCTGCAGCTTCTTGATCTCCTCTTCGTCCTGCTCAAACTTTCCAAACGCGCCAAGGTAGTCGCCCGAGCCCGTGCTGTTGGTGCACAATAGAAACACAAACGCGTCAGCGACTGTGATACCACGAAGGAACTGCAACACAAACCAACGTACTGGGCTTTGGCGGGCGACGAGAACGAGAAGCCGTTTGGTTTGACAAACTTCTGTGTGTTTTCCAGGCGGCGCTTGCTCTCGACCTTGTACGGCTCGGCGTATTCGCCCTGGAGACCGTCGAACTTGCGGAAGCCTGGCCCGAAGGTCGCCCCCATTTGTCCTTTCTTGGGCGGACACGTCAGGAACGGCTTCTGCTCGCCTCCGAGGCCGCGCGGCTTGTCCTTGTTGGGTGCATACGGGTCACCGACGGAGACAAACGACGGATCGCTGAAGCCGCCATCACGAGAAGGTTTGTCCGCCATGATCTACGGAGCTGGAGAGCTGGAAGAGACTACGAGACCTCAGGGACTGTGGGCCTCCAAACGTCAACAGCTATTGCTACAAGGACAGTGCCGTTGCTGGGAGGCTGAGAGCTCCATCACATGCACCATTTCATTCATATCCTCTTCGGGGGATAAGACTCACACATACCCCAACAAGCAGATCAGACAGAAAGCCACAAGCAAAGCTCAAGTTCTCACGTTGCACTATATTTGGTCCATAGAAAAAGATTTGCACCCCAGGGGGTCCACGAGTCAAATGGCTACACTCCGAGAAAGGCGGCCATCACCGTATCTGCACGCACGATGTCGTGACGCTTAGGCCGTGACGCTGTTGTTACGGATGACGTTGCCGAACCACAGCGCCGACTTCTTCGGCACGCGCTCCTGGGTCTCGTAGTTGACCCAGTGGAGGCCAAAGCGCTTGTTGTAGCCCTCGGCCCACTCATAGTTGTCCACAAACGACCACGCGAAGTAGCCGCGCACGTCGGCGCCCTGCTGGATGGCCTTGTGCATGTGCGAGATGTAGCCTTTGAAGAAGTCGACGCGGAAGTCGTCGTTCTGGGCGTCCTCCTTGGTCTTGTCCGGCCACGCCGTGCCGTTCTCCGTCACGAGGATGCCGTTCTCTGGGTTGTAGCGGCGCTGGATCCACACGAGCAGCTTCTCAAAGCCCCATGGCACGGCGTTCCAGCCCATGTCCGTACGCACCCACTCGTCATCCGACGTGAGGACGATGCCTTCATCAAACTCGACGCTACCCTTGTCCTTTGGTCCCTCGCCGCTGAGGAACTCCTTCGACGGCTCGGCGTAGCCCGTGCCGTAGTGGTTCAGACCGAAGAAGTCGCTGCTGCCCTTGAGCAGCTTCTTCTCGTCGTCCGTGAACTTTGGCAGGCGGTCGCCCGCGCGCTGCTTCATGACCTCTGGGTAGTCACCGAGGTACACTGGGTCGGCGTACCAGCCCAGGAAGAAGAGCAGCGAGCGCTCGGCGGCCTCCTGGTTGCGCTGGTACTCCTGCGCGTCGTCCGTCGGCTTTGGCTCACGCCAGTCGCAGTTGAGCGTGATGCCAATGCGGCCGCCCTGTGCCGCCTTGAACTCCTTGCGGTACAGCGCCACGGCCTTGGCGTGGGCCAGCAGCAGGTTGTGCGACGCCACGTACGGCTCCACCTCGCGGTTAATCGTGCGGCCTGGCGCGTGGACGCCGACGCCGTAGCCCAGGTACGCCGAGCACCACGGCTCGTTGAGCGTGAGCCAGTGCTTGACGCGGTCGCCGAAGCGCTCAAAGCAAACGCGCGCGTACTTCTCAAACGCGTTCTGGATGAACTCGCCGCCGAGCCAGCCGTCGTACTCGGTCTGCAGCGCGAGCGGCAGGTCCCAGTGGTACAGCGTCACGAGCGGCTCGATGCCGTTGGCCTTGAGCTCGTCGATGAGGTTGTTGTAGAACTGGATGCCCTCCTCGTTCACCTCACCGACACCCGCCGGGATGATACGCGGCCAGGCGAGCGAGAGACGGTAGTACTTGAGGCCCATGTTCTTCATGAGCTGGACGTCCTCCTTGTAGCGGTGGTAGTGGTCCACAGCCACAGCGCCAGTGTCCATGTTGTGGACCTTTCCAGGCGTGCGCGAGAACGCGTCCCAGATGCAGTCGCCGCGACCGCCTTCGTTGGTGGCGCCTTCGATCTGGTACGAGGCCGTGGCCGTGCCCCAGATGAAGCCTTCAGGGAAACGCAGTTCTTCCGCCATGGTGCTGGAGTCGGGGGTTGGAGAGGGAGAGTCTTGAGAAGCTTGATGTGTGCGCTAGACAGCGAATTGGAGAATGACAAGACCATGGCCCGAGTACTGACGAGCAGCCCTCACACACGTGGGCGTGCGCGTGACGATAGCGGCGCAACAGCGCCTTTCACGGAAACACGAGCACGAGAAGGAGAAGGAGAAGATGCGGCGTATTCCCCGGAGACCTCGTCGCGTGCGTTTACGCAATTTTTGGTCTCACTTGAAGATCTGATTTGCAACAGCATTTCGATATCATGTTCTTAACAGTCTGCTGCCCCCATCTGAATTTCCGTAGTTATCGGTGATTGGCTATAATGAATACTGTATTCGACGCAGTGAAAATTTGGACTCCACTGCTCCACGGAAAGCGACGGGAGGATGGACTCGACGCCGCACCGACATGCAGGACTTTGCTGCTTGGAGAACGCTCGAGGGTTTCTTCGAGTACACACCGTGGCTACGTAGGCGTTCGGAGTGGAGACGCTGTGCCTGGTTGATGTGCGAGGAGACTCGAATGGAGTCCTCGAAAATTGCGCTGAAAATTTCGGCGACGCTTGCTCATGACGTGGCAGTTCGGAAAGGTTCGAGCCTCCAGAATTGACAGAACTGGCTGGTAGACGCGAACTTGACGCTGGTCATGTGGCCCATGTTGTGGGGGGATGCTCGCGCGTGGGGATCCTCCAGCAAAATTTGGAGACACCTGAGATGCACCAGCACTTCCAGAAGAGGCTTCATGGCAGCTTCTGTGCACCCTCGTTGTGTACTCCCCCGGTCAAAATACGGTAGTGCTAGCCGTACGATGCCGATGGCAATACCGGTACCGTAGAGCAGAGCTTCACACCAACGTCAAAGTAAGCTTTCTCCAGAATCGCTGCTAAAATAATATTGTAGCAGCGATTCTAAAGCCATATTATGGTGTATTTACGTGGCAAGCAGTGTGCGCGGACGACAACCTGAATTGGTGGCACTTACACACCAGGTTTACCGGTAGTCGCTACACCTGTACAGGCTCTCTGGACTCGATCAGTCTCGAGTCTTCTGTCAGTTTGCTCATCAGCTTGCAAATCCCATTCTGGTGCTTCAAGGTCACGCGGATCTACGCTGCAGGATGGGCAACTTCAAAGTATGTACTGCAGTCGGTGGCATAGCCAGCCTATGTTGCCTCTGGTTGGTGACCAGGCGCTGATTAGCATCAAGTAGTTTGGTCTAGCCCATAGAAACGATCTTCTGTCGTTAGAAACGGCTTTGCCTATCGGTTTGTATCCGCTATGCGCGGTTCTATCTTCCCGGACGCCCATTTCGAGTGGTGATCAATCAGCAGCTCCGCAGAATCAATCAATGAACATGCTGTCCCGTGCGACGACTCTCCGCTCCATTGCGCGCCAGGCGCAGCGCTCGCAGCGTGTGGCTGCTGTCCCACATCTCGCCACTGCTGTGACTCGCCGCCCTGCCAACTGCCGTGCGATCAACACCTCGCGCGCGCGTCTTTCGGCTGAAAAGGTGTGCTGGACCTGCTCGGATCTTTGTGTCTATGTGCTTCATCAATCAGACTGACATGATGCTGGTTGCCATGATTGATGTATAGCCTCCTGCTGGCGAGAACCAGAATGCTGGCGCCACGCAGGACGCGCTCGTGCTGACGCCGTACGAGAAGGTGACGGAGACGGCCAAGGGCGGCTTCTGGATCGGCCTGCTCGGTCTCGGCGCCGCTGGCTGCTACTTCCTCATCCGCGAGCTCATGCCAAAGTGCGTACCTGTTATTGTCAACATCAATGTCTATCCATTAACGAAGATTACTCATTCATTCATTCATTGATTGATGTACGTGTAGCCGCATGAGCCCGAACGGTCTGTTCAGCGAGTCGCTGGACTTAGTGTCGGAGAACACGGACGTGACCTCGCGTCTGGGCATGCCACTGCACGGCTACGGCCACGACCACGGCGGACACCGTGAGGGCCGACGAAACCGCGTCGAGCACGTCAACCTCAAGGACAAGGACGGCAAGCCGCGTCTCCGGTATGAACGCTTCTTTTGATGTTTGTGTTTTTGTCGATCATCAATCACTGATTGATGTTGTGGCTCTTTAGTATCAAGTACAACGTGAAGGGCCCAGCCGGCCACGCGTACGTGTTCGCGGAGGTGAACGACGACATGAAGAAGGGCGAGTACGTGTACCTGATCGTGCAGTTCACCAAGACGGCCGAGGTCATCAAGATCATCGACAACCGACAGATCCTGGCCGCCGACTCGAAGGAGGAACAGGACGCGCTGCGTCAGCTTCTGGGCAAGAACTAAGCCGATCCCTTCACGCTTCGAGTTGGTGTGGTCGTGGTGGACACCGTGACGGCTTTCTGATTCAAAAGAAGACAAATAAAACAGCGCTGTCCTCCATCACCACTCGCCTTTGGATCTTGCTCACCGTGTTTTTGTAGAGCTTCCACCGGATTTTGGAAATCATATGCAAACCCAGTGGAATCATTCAACCCAGCCAGCCTAACCGCCGAGTCACACCCACCCAGCACGTGTACTAGACGAAGAGCTCCATTGTCACAATTGCTTCGGACTGCTCATGCTTCGGCCTCGACTGCTCGCTTCGCAAGCGCGGCCTGCGCTCCAGCATGCGCGTGGTCGTTTCAACCGCACGAGGGCTGTGCAATGCGGTCGCTTCGTCGCCAAGCCAGTGACGACTACAACACGCGTGCGGTTCTCCACAAGCCGAAATTGGTAGGAAATAAGGCTCGAACACTGACGAATTCGGTTGTTCAGCTTACGGTTGGATGTACCTCAGACTCCTAGTGACGACGTCGGCGTGTACGCGTGGATACGTACCATCGACTCGGAATTCGCAGACGCGTGGCATGGTGGCGTATGCTGGTTGCGAGCGGCGCCATCCTCTACTTTACCGTCCGAGTGATTCGCGATCACTTGCCAAAGTACGACCAGCACGCGCTGGAGAATCACTTGAATTCATCGTCAAATGGAAGTCTCACACGCGTTATGATGGTATTGTACAGTCGCACGCGGCCAAAAGATCTCGAGCGTGAGTCGCTGGAGCTGCTGGCTGCTCACGCGGAGGTGGCGTCGAGACTCGCGACGCCACTGATACGATCCGAGGGTGAAGAAATAAAGTTCGTCCACCTCAAGGACTTGGGCGACAACCTGCATCTGCGGTGCGTTAAAAGTTACTTGTAGTTGATAGACAAAGCAGAAGGAGACTGACATACAGTACCCGGTATCTTTGGTAGCATCAAGGTCAAGATCGAAGGCCCGGACGACCAGGCGACGGTGTTTGCTCATGTGGTCGACTACATGGAAGAAGGCGAGTACGAGTACTTGGTCGTCAAGTTTGCGGACACGGGCGAGGTGCTGGAGGTCTACGACAACCGAGTGCGGCCCATCGTTCCTTCTGAGGACGAGTGGAACTAGTGCATTGGTATTTGCGGCCTCCCCGGTCATTGGCCACAGGTCTTCGAGCTCAGTGTTGTTTGTCAGCCACAGGTCCATTCGTCACGAATTTCGTGCGGTGAGAAAAGCATGTTGTGGGTTAACTCTGTGGCTGAGTTTTCCTATAGCAGGTGAGATCGATCAATGCGTATCAAATTACGGTGATTTTGAGTATCAACTTAGCAATGATTTTTCACCTTCTTATGGTATTTTGGCTCGTCAAGCATGACATCGTGATCCCATCGTCCACCTCTTCCGAGCAAGCGCCATTCACGAATTTGCCATGCTGCGCACGACGCCTCGCTCCTTGCGGCCGCTGCAGCAGCTCCGCCGATCACAATCACAGGCTCTTCACCAGCAGCTACGCGCCGTGTCAATAGCTCCTCGCTCCTCGGGTGGTGCGGTGTCGAGCCGCCTTTCTCAGAGACCCCAGTGGCGCGCCATCCACTCTACACGACCGCGCAGCTCAGCGGAAAAGCCTCCAGGATCGGAGAAGGTGAGAACACCTTCAAGGTCATAATATGATGTGGCTATTTACTCAGACTGACTGTACGCTGTGGTTGTAGCCAGCATGGGACGGCACGCGAGAGTGGGGCTTTTTGTCGCATGAGCAGTTCGACAAGGAGGATGTCGACAACATCTTTTTCTTGCTTTTCGCGGGCGGCTGTGCCTACATCGCTTACCTTGAGCTCCGCAACCATCTCCCATAGTACGTTCATCGCCCATTCGCTTCTGGAGACCAAGCTCATGCTGACGCTGTGGACCGCATCTGTCGCTTTCGCAGCCGCACAAACCCAAACCACCTCATGAAGGAATCGCTGGAGATCATCAAGACGAAAGAAGAGCTGGTCTCGAAGCTTGGAGCACCCTTGTTGGGTCAAGGGGAGCGTGTGTTCAAGTGGCACCGAGTCGAGAGCGTGAAGATCAAGGACACTCAGGACGATACGCCTGGGCGTCTGCGGTACGTTTTCCTCAGTTTGTTCCTCACGACAGTTTTCTGTGATAGTTTCCTGGGGGTGATAGCTCACCGGTGTCAATTATAATGGTAGTATCAAGTACTATCTTACTGGCTCCAATGGCAGCGCGACTGTGTTTGCCGAAGTGACGGAAGGCACGGCGAAGGACGAGTACAACTACCTCGTTGTGCAGTTTGATGACACGAAAGAGGTCGTGACGGTCATTGACCACCGAGACATCACACACGCCACTCCCCATGAGACCGATGCCCACGCTCCATCTGCGCCCCAAACTACGATCTCGAAGTTCGCGCATGAGCCGTTGAGAGGACATGAGTGATGCAGGGGCAGCAGCTAAAGCAATTGCAGAGTCACACGCACCGAGACTAGACGCCACTCACACCACCGATCGCGAGACTGGTCATGATGCTTCAACGAGGGTTTTAGACCAAGGACGAGGTCACCTTGCTGATGCTACAAGCTAGCACCCGCGACGCGTCTCTCCGCTTCATACTGGCATTCACCCTCGCCATACAATTGGCGAATGGCGTCGACTTCCTGGTAAAGTGCGTCCTCTATCGTGAATGACTTCGCCGTCGACAGTCAAACTCACGCGTGTTGATGTTTTTATAACATTAGGCGCAACCGCAAACGACCGACGAACCTCCAACACGAGACGCTGAAGGTCTTGGCTGACCACACTGACGTCGTGCAGCGACTGGGCGTCCCCCTAACGAAATGCGAGGGCAGTGGCATTGACGTCGTCCGCGTCAACGACTCGGACGATGCTGTGCATATCCGGTATGAAACCGAGATCATTAACTCTTAGGACACACTTAAGTGCATGGGATACTGATGCGTGGTATTTGATTGCCTTCCGCAGGATCAAATTCGATGTCGAAGGCCCTCACGGCCGCGCCACCGTCATCGTCCAGGTGGCCGACAGCGAGGAGGACGAGGAGTTTGAGTACCTCGTCGTCACGTTTGCGGCCGCGGGCGACGAGCTGCAGATTCTCGACACCCGACCGGGGTCTCTTGACGCTTCTGAAGACCCACAGAAGTTCGTTGATCAATACTGTTAGTGTTGTGGTTTGCCATACATTACAATCACAACAACTCGACCAGTACCTCCTCCATCTTTCAGCGTATTAATCGTACGATCTGATGGCTGTCTCCCTGCTTCTGACCAGTCAAAGCAGTCCGCAACAATGGATGACAAGCGAACAGATTGGTTGCGACATGGTGCCGTGGGTTAACTCTGGCAACTTGTCCTCATCACCAAAGAGGGTACAGTAGAGCGAAGCGTCGTTTGGTGCATTGGAACCGAACCTCCATTTTGCAACTCGCCATGTTGCCCACAATCCTTCGCTCGCTGCGGTTTCCGTCTCGCCGTGTACTGCGCCAGCCACCCTCACAGTAGATTAGCCACCACACTCGCGCTGAGGCTGAGATTCCACGCCTGAGTGTGGCGCTATGCCGTCCTTGTCGAGTGCGCGCCATCCACACGACGCGACTGCGCTGCGCGACGGAAAGCCCCCAGGACCGGAAAGGGTAGCGATGGTGTCTACTGTTCTACCGTTGGGTTTGTAGGCTGGGACTGATGATGCGCGAGTGCTGTGCTGACAGGATGAATGGGACGGTCTCCGCGACTGGGGCTTCCTATCGTTTGAGCAGCCGCATGCATTCAGAGAGATGGACGACTTCTACCTCTACATGTTCCTGGCTGCCGCGCTTGCCTACTTCGGTTATTATGAGATTCCCCACCATCTTCCACTGTGCGTTAGTTTCTTACGGAACCAAGATCGCATTGACATGGCATTTGGTCTCACTATTAGGTGGATTTCGCAGGCCCACAAACCCGAACCACCTACTCAAAGAGTCGATGGAGATCATCAAGACGAGCGCAGAAGTTGTATCGCATCTTGGAGCACCAGTAGTCGGTAAAGGAGAGCGCGTGTTCCACTGGCACCGAGTTGAGTCTGCAAAGATCAAGGGGCAGGACGGCAAACCGCCGCGTCTGCGGTACGTTGTCTCTTGGCAACCTACCGACTGACTTTACTCACTATAGGTGACCGTATTATACAGCATCAAGTACAACCTCACTGGCCCGAATGGCAGCGCGAGGGTCTTCGCGGAAGTGACGGAAGGCACGGCGAAGGACGAGTACAATTACATCGTCGTTCACTTGGACGACACGAAAGAAGTTCTGACGGTCATCGACCACCGAGACATCACCCACGCCACTTACCGCAAGACCGACACCACTGCGACTGGGTCGCTTCGCGCGCCGTGCAGCGCTGTTGCTGCCGTCGCTGTCTTCTTACCACCCGCGACAGCCTCGGATCGTGCATCCAAGAGCTACTAGTGTAGTAGCTGGCCGCCTTTCTCAAGTGCCTCAATGGCGCGCCGTTCACAACACGCGAGCGCACTTTTCACCGGACAAGACCCCAGAACCTGAGAAGGTATTGTGGACCTATACTCTACCGCAGCCAACGATTATACGACGGGATTAGTATTGAAAACTCCCCGTGGTGCGATCTTCCAGCAGGTCAACGTGAAACTGGTAAACAACTACTTCAAGTTGCTGATGATCGGCGTCTTCGCGTACGTCGCGTACAAAGAGATCCCGTACCACCTCCCAGCGTACGTCTCTTGCGCCATCTCATGTCCATCGGATGCTAGTATTTCCTGAGGTGCTAATGCCATTGTTGTTGTGAGGATGTAGTCGCACAAACCCAAGTTTTCTCATGAAGGAGTCACTGGAGATCGTGCAGAAGAACGACGAGGTCACCTCGCATCTTGGGACGCGGCTGACGGGAAAGGGAGACGATTCTGTGGGATCGAGTGGAGAACGTCACGACCAACGCCCAGGACGGCAAGCCTTCACGTCTTCTGTACGTTGTGGCTAGCTGACTTACAAGACACACCACCACCCTGTGGCTGACTCGCGTCAATCGTAGAATCAAGTACTACGTCAGTGGCTCTAATGGCAGCGCGAGTATGTTTGCCGAAGTCACCAAAGGCTCCGCGGAGGGCGAGTACAACTATCTCATCGTTAAGTTTGACGACACGAAGGAAGTTGTGATGGTCATCGACAACCGCGACGCTGTCGGGCAGTAAGCTCATCCGAGTTGTTGGAAGATCAAGACCAACCTCTCGATAGCTCACCTTGTGTTGTCAAATTTCATCGAAAATTGTTAATCCACGCCTTGGAAGAGTCTTCATCCCTTTTCCATACCTGCATTTGCAATGCTGTGCGCAGCGCTTCGCTCTCTCCGGCCACTGCCGCGCTACTCGCTGAATCCCCGACTTCAGCCGGCATTTGTCGCAGTCTCGTGGTTGAGTCGCCATCAAACCCGCCGGAACTATGTTCAGACAAGGCAACATGCTGGCGGAACGACGGGCGTGTTGTTCTTCGTGTAGGCGTACTGGGGGGCGTTTAAACTCGCGGGTGACAACCCCATGTGCGTTCGTAGTCACTATTTGCTTCGGTACTCTTGCGAACTTCTCACCCTTAATATTTCGTGTCGTAGTCGAACAAGTCCACGGTATCTGATGAAGGAGTCGATGCAGATCGTCGACAAGAACGACCATGTGCATCGTCATCTCGGTTCGAAGCTAGTTGCGCGTGGAACTCGACGCTTTGACTTTCTGGCGCCTATAAACCAAGTCGAGAACATGAAGGCTGAGAACAAGGACGGCAGGAAGTGTCTGCGGTAAGTTGCCTACGAGTAGTAAAGGGGAATCCGTCATCTAAACCGGGTTTTCATGGATATCGTAGCATCAAATACCAAGTCTGCGGTCCTAGGGGCTACGGATGCGTCTTCGCGGAAGTCGTCGTGGGCTCGAAGAAAGGCGAGTTCAACTTCATCTTCGTGCAGTTCGACGACACGCGCGAAGTGGTGACAGTGATCGAACCGACCGACACGCAACTTGCCTGGAATCCCGCACCATTGCCACCTCGTGAGCTATCGTCGCAAGAGCGCAAGCACCAGGGGATCTTCAAGGACATGCTTCCTTGATTAATAACTTAAAGTGCGTGCACGGAAACGGCCTGAATCAAGAAGACGCTGCACCCGATTGCCGAAAAATATCACCCTCGGATCATGAATACCATAAGTCTCATTTTTGTGAACCCACAAGTTGGTGACCTCGCCTGTGGGTTAACTCGACCGATGGGAGCATGCAACATCACTTCTACATTTTCTCTCTCTCAACTTCAATGTTCCGCGTCTCGCTTCAAAACTGCGCCCGCTGCCGCCTTACGGTTCTCGCCTACATCGCCCGCTCGCATCGGTCGCCACCCCAAGCTTGGGTCACCATCAAGCCTACAGGAGCTACTATATGCTGAGACGGCCGGTCACCAACGGCGAGGATACGTTGTTCAACACGGGCCTGGTCGGGTTGGCTTTCTTGGCTTATGTGTTCAGCGATTACCTACCAGGGTGCGTCTTTTGTGTGGTTGCCGTCGGCTAGGATGCATTCTCACTCAGACTCTTTGTTTGATGTGCAGCTCCAGTCGCACAAACCCGAAGCGACTCATGAGGGAGTCTTTTGAGTTTGTCAAGGCGAACGACGAAGTCCACAACAGACTCGGGTCGAAGCTCGTTGGTCTGGAGATCAAGTCCACCCGAGGCTCCTTTTCACCGCAGTCGAACATCTAGAGCTCAAGGATAGACACGGACGGCCTTGTGTCCGGTGAGTCACTTCCCACTGCTGACTGGCAGGATTTCTAGCCTTTTGAGAATACTGACAAGAGCGTCCTCGTTCCATGATTCACAGCATCCGATACAACTTGCTTGGCCCTTGTGGCTACGCGTCGGTGTTTGCTGAGGCGGCAATGGATTCCAAGAAGGGCGAGTTCAACTTTATCTTGGTGCAAGACGCTCTCCACCTACGATTTGATCGTCGTGGTCGATCCAGGCGACCTGGAGATCCCCTGGGAGATTAGATACTTTTAGCTCAAGTCGGCTCTGTGAGGACCAGTCAATGGTGATGAATACGAAAGCACTGCTCGGTTCAGCAATGTGTAGAGGCTCTGCCGCAGAGCTGATCACCTATGGATGAGATGTAGCCATGTGGGCGTGTGGGTTCAATGATACCTTGTTTTAGAAAATTCCCACGTCATGACACCGTGATTCGAACGCAAAATGTTTACCCACGCATCCGCTCTGTTCGGTTTCATTTCGCAACTTCCTCCGCGATCGCAATGCTACCAATACGCGCGTCGCTTCGCGTCCTGCGGCCGCTGCCGCTGCAGCGCTCGCTACAGCGCAATGCCCGCCCTCTCCATCCACGCGCAGTCGTCGCAGCTCCATGGCCGAGTCACCGTCAAACGTACAGAGCATGGCATGGCTCGGCGCAGACGTCGTACATGACGCGCTCGGGACCCGGCGGTGTGGGCGTGGTCATGGTCGCTGTTCTGGTAATTTGGGAGCTTACCGAATATTTTCCGACGTACGTTCCTGCTACTATAGTACTAGGCCATCGCCATGGGCTGTATGGCCTCTCACACTGATCGTTTTTCCACTGATACAGTCGCTTCAGTCCAAAGGGTCTCATGAACGACTCGATGAAGATCATCCAAACCAACGAGGAAGTGCACGCGCGACTCGGCTCGAAGCTCGTTGGCCGTGGAGATCAAGTCCGTTGGAGGTCATTTTCCACCACAGTGGAGCACCTGGAGCTTGAGGATAAAGACGGACGCCCATGTATCCGGTACGCTGCGCTCGTGGCTTTTGGTTGGCAGGCCGGTACTGTACTTGGCGACTGATTGCAATGCTGTATTCCAGGATCCGATACAACCTCTTTGGCTCTCGTGGCTACGGGTCCGTGGTTGCGGAAGCGGCCAAGGACTCGAAGAAGGGCGAGTTCAACTTCATCTACGTGCAGTTCAATGATAACGACGAAGTGCTGACGATCATCGACCCGACAGACAATGTGGTATCCTCAGACTTTTCGGAAACTGAATCTGAGGCATCGCAACCATTGCGACAGCGTCTCGACATTGGTAACATTTCATCCGAAAGCTTAACATCGAGACCAACGCGAGCAGTGAAGACATCGGTAACGAAGTGGCGAGAGGAGAGAGGCAACTAACTGACTACTTGCGAAGAGAGTACGCTACCTTGCTCTTCTCAAGCACATATCCGAACTGGCGAGCATACAGTTCGCCTCGTGCGGCCACTCACTCGCAAACTTGGAACAGTTCGCGACGACACGACGACGTCGAGGTGGTGATTGCCGGCGTAAATTCGGTAAAATAGTAGAATGACTGGTCAAGTACACTATGACGAGTGTCCTGATGCTACCATGTACTACGTCGTAGTGTACTGTAGCCAGAGCGAGGAACCCCACTCCGGTTGGTATCTGCACGCGTCCGAATTTCGCCGCTTGGTACAATTTGGTTCTGTTGACACACGTGAGAAAGTACACAGCGCTGTCTCTTTCCATGAGTGATTGTCTGTACGACATTCACTCCTATCGGAGCTTCCCGCCCACAAGAGCACGAGAACGCGACATGCAGGAAGCGACGGGAACAGCGGTGAAAATGGAGACGACCACGGCGGCTGACGCGGCGGCGTTAGCGTCCGGGGAGGAAGAGACGGTGAGGATGGCGCGCGCGCGAGCGGCCGACGAGGCGCTGGAGGCGCTCGCGAACGGCAGCACGACCAACTCGGACGGCGGCGGCGACGAAGAGCTGCTCGCGGACGGACCTCCAAGCCGCAAGAAGCGAAGGCCGACGTACCAAGTGCGCAAGGTACGCGGTGAATATTGGGCGCCGCTTTTAAATAGAGGGTTTTAATGACAGGGTGATGTATGGTGTGGTGAGTAGGAGCAGAAGGACGCGATTGAGGCGCAGATCGCCGCGCTCCAGCAGACGCTGAGAGAGCTGGAGAGCGAGCGGCGCACGGACAAAGTGGAGTTACACAGAGCCGTCGCGGCCCACGGACAGCTCCAGGCGACAGTGGGCGCGAACCACCTGAGACTAGCGGGCGCGCAGTCCATGATGTCGTCGTTCTCGGTACGTTGTCGTCGAGTTTGGCCTGGGTATTTTGACCGAAGCCTGACGAATGGGGACTATGGTGATCAGTACTCTACGTGGCAGAGTCCGTTGTCCACGTATATCCACCTCACAGCCGACCCGAAGCAGCGTCGCGACTTCCTGCAGTCGATCCACGAGTCCAAGATCGACATGACGACCAAGTTCATTCTCGAGCGGTCGCGTTTCCTGGATCTTCGACGAGAACACGGCCACACCGAGTGCTCGGAGCTGCCCAACGGAGACTTTGTGTACACGCGGTTCGATATCACGCCGTTTGGTCGTTCTTTCTCAACCAGGCGAGTCTACGACGAGATGCTGCAGTTCATGGGCCACGAGGAGATCAGTATTTCGGAGACGCTGGGCATTCTCACGGTCGTGGAAGGTGACGAGCCGGCCGCGACGCCCGCTGTGAGGCCGAATCGACTGGTCTCACGGTTCGACGACGGCCTTGAGGTCGAGTGCAACTACGCGCTGTTCTCCAAATACGTCAAGGCCGAGAGCGGGCCGTTTGGTGTCGCTTGTGTGGACTACATCGATCGTGACGACTTGTATCCGGAGGATCCAACGATGCGACGCCTGATAAAAGACGCGTCGGCCTGTGGCTTTGTCTCTGCGTGTCCACCTGACGTCGAGGGTTTGCCGCCGATCGTGACGATGACGCGCTGGACGTCGGTGAGGCTGCGTGCGCCGTTGTTCACGCTGACAAAGCCAGAGGAGATCGAGGCGAGAGACAGCATGCGCGTGTGGGGCGACGTCATGGTCAAGGTCATGCAGGAACGGCTCGGGATGCGATAAAAACCCAACTCAATATACGGTGTGAGTACCCTTTTGTTCTGCAGCTAACAAGACGGTGAACGTTCTTCAATTCACATGAGGGAAAAGGAATCTCGGGCTTGAAGCGAAGGGTATTGAAGCAAGTCGTCGCTTTCAAGTCTACACAACACGCGGGCCATTTGACAGTGGTAAACTCACGCGTTCTATGCTTGTTGAAACTACGATCCGCATTTCTCACGAGATCCTCATCCACGACAGATATTTCGTTTCTGGTAGCCAATCACAACCCCGCAGCCTGTCCGGTGAGTTCACTCCACTACAATTGAATATGGGGTGAGTCGCAGCAGCATCCCCTGTATTCCTTCTCACATGCTGCCGTTCAAGGGGGGGGGGGGCTTTACCAGAACGCGATGTTGTGGCGGCGGTGGTCTGAAGCGTATGTCTCGTAGGCACAGCGACGCCTCGGATGAGAGTACACGGATCTCACAGACAGAAGCCGAGTTAGACAGCGCTCTGAGGGAGGAGACGTTTGCTCTGGAGCAGAATCACAGCCACGACGTGCTGGCACAAGGGAAACAAGAGGATGGCGAGACGCACGCGGACGACGACTCTCTCAGACTGACCATATTCTTCGACGAGCGGCTGCAATCAACGATATGGAGGGCGTTCGAACGCTGCTACAGAGCAAAGATGAAAGCACGGTACGAATGAAGGCGGAGTGTATGGGGTGGGTGGAGGTGCACCTGACGCGTGCGTCTTTCGCCTTTTAGAGAACGAAGGTCTTGTTGTGGCATTGTACCCTCATCGACGTCAAGCTCCCAAGTCTCGCATTGCAAGCTCAAGTTGATCCAGACGCATTCGATGAGGAACCACCACTCCATGTGGCTGCGAGGAGAGGCCACGCCGACATGGTGGGCCTGCTAGTCGATGGCAAAGCTGAAGTGAACATCGCAACCACGGTGAGACCATACCCGTGTGGTGACGGGACACAGCAAGCGTGGAAATGGTGGTTGACAGTGGCGGCGTGTGCAGGACAGACTGACTCCACTTGGTGCTGCAGCCAAAGGTGACAACACGAAGACGGTGTAGAGATTTCTCAACCCTCAAGCCAAGGTGAGTCGCAGGAATGGAATAAGTGGTGTGCCGTGGTTTCAAGTGAAGAAATGAGTGCACGGAGTCATGACTTCTTTGATGTACTTTTAGGGAAGGTTGGCACCTCTTGCAGCTCCTTCAGCTGCTGGTTACACAGAGGTTGTGAAGCTACTTCTTGCTGCGGCCGCCGACGTAAACAGCGACGTCTACGTAAGTGAATGACATGAATGATCTACGAACAACTAGCGCTGATGTGATTGTGCCACATTTGCTTGTTGCACTTCTACGGCGGGTGGATGCCTTTGTAGCTAGCGTGCGAGGTGGGCCCACACTGAGATAGTGGATCTTCTTCGGCTGGTTTCTGGTTACAGGAAGTCCGCGACCTGCACGTTCTGGAAGATCGGCGGGACGACTTGCGACCCACGTTTGGCATCGAACCGGAAATTGTCGATGTGCGGGTCCACTGGGAGGTACATTTCGTGAACTTATTGCCCGATACTACTAGTACGCTTTTCGACAGATTGGTCATCGCCAGCTACTCTCCAATCCTCGAACGAGATGTTGACCCGACTGGGTCATGTACAAGGAAGGCGAGGATTGGGCATGCCAAGTCGTCGTCTGCTGCGAGTTCCGATTAGCGAACGCTCTAAAGCAGTTGCCAAGAAAAGCCACACCCGTACCAGCTAGGCGTTTGTGCGTATGTGTTCGTCGCTGGCGAAGGTGTTGCGTGGGTACCAGGGGAAAATGACGACGTGTGCACGAGACAACAAGAGCTGCAAACCAAACCTCAGCCCGCTCCAAGATTTTCAATTCAACAGCCCGAAATTGGCCACCACACTTGCTGCGGCTTATTGGCAGCGGACTGAGTCGCGTGTGCTGGAAAGAACTCATCGGTAACGTCGATCTATTATTGCCGCGGTGCATTGACTATGTCTAAATTTGATCATTGGATGTGGCCTCAGACTCGGATTAATTTCACGCTCGAAGCCTCGGAGTCTGATGACTTCCACTCCGGTCACAATACTCTCTCTCACCGTCATGGCAACCTCCACGCCGATCGAGGAAGCAGCGTGTGCGTTGGCTCAAGTAGAACGGGCTCTCACAGCAGGAGATCTTGCATGTCAGCGAGCTGTCGTCGAGCACGATCTCAAACAGTTCCGCCGAGTTCTAGCGTCGTGGCAAGTAAGTAGCACGAGTGTCAGCTGCTAGTGCGCTGTCGGCCATTCATTTAGCCGGCGTTGTGCATCGCGACCTCCGATGCGCAAATATTTTCGTCACGCAGGAACGACATGCGAAAATCGGCGGGCTCGTGCACTGCTTCGACTACAACACCCGTCGCTTCCGCTCGCTCTCAAACGACAAGTTGGAGCGTGCCAACACCTCAGTAAACAAGAAAAACGTGCGGTGGCTGGCACCCGAGTGCATGATGGATGGCGAAGTTCCCAGTCCAGAGTCCGACGTTTACGCGTTCGGTTTGACGATATACGAGGCCTTGACCGGCGCTGTTCCGTTTGCTGATCTTTCCGACGACGAAGTGGTGACAATGAAGAAGACTACGAAAGACGCCGGTCTCTCAGACTCATGCCTCGCACGGCTTGACTGCGAAGCGAGCTCAATGACCCGAGACGCTTGCCACGCGAGTCCAACAATGAGGCCGAGTATGCAGATCATTCTGGTGAGCTTGCGGTCGGTGCATCGCAGTGCTGGTGCGTCCACTAGCTCGTCAGTGCGGCAAAGTAGCGAGATGTTCGCACATCGAGTTTCGAACCAGCCTCATGATACGCAAGAGCATAGCATCGCACCAGCTTCTACCACCAAGACGGCAGAATATGCAACACAAGTTTCCCCGGTACGGCAATCGACTGCGCAGAGTGTGTCGGGGCAGTCTCTTGCCCAGAACTACGTGTCTTACCATGGTCATGGCTCCGACAAAGTGGTACCAGCAACGGAAGTCTATAATGGCACAGTTGCTGTGTGCGCTCCAGCACAAAAGACGATGTCACCCTCACCATCAGGCAAAGCATCGACACCTCGATGGAAGAGGGTTTGTCGATTTGCTGTCGTGAGCATCGTGATTGCTGGAGTCGTAGTCGCACTCGTACTTACGGTGGGGAAGCCGAAGAAAAAACAGACCTCTACGAGGTTCACAGTGTCGACGGTGGCCTCCAATTTCACGACGAACCCGCTCACTGGAATCGCCGTCTCAGCGTATGGGGACGTGTACGTCTCCGACAAGATCCGTATCTTCGAAATCCAAGGTATGCTGGGAAACGCCTCTGTCCCGCTCGCGGGTACCACTGTTGGCTACGGAGACGGTGGTCTCTTGAAAGCACAGTTCAACAACATCTCGGGGATCGCCATCAACCAGTACGGCAGTTTACTCGTCGCGGACACGAGCAACAACCGTATTCGCCAAGTTGACCAATTAAGTGGGTATGTTATGACCGTCGTGGGGACTGGTTCGTCATCATTGCGAGACGGCGGGGTGGCGACGGCATCCGTGGGTTACCCGAAAGCCTTTGTCGCCGCTAACACCAGCTCCGTGTTCTTCATTGATGCCTATAGCCGCGGTGTCCGCTTACTAGACACGCTTCGCCGGACCGTCTCGACGATCAGCACCACCACGACAACTGCTAGCGCCATTGTCGTGGGGCCATTCGGAACGCTGTACCTGGCGACCAAGCACTCCATCATGACGCTGTCGACGGACGGCAAGACGTCATTGACCCTCGCGGGCCAGTCAACCGCAGGCTTTCGAAATGCAGTCGGTACGAATGCCATGTTCAACACGATCTCGAGCCTCGCATTTTCCGTGGCTGGCGACTTGCTGTACATCGCCGACAAGAACAACCATTGCATCCGCCAGCTCAACATGTCCACGAGGGCGGTCACCACTCTGGCTGCGCGGTGCACAGTGAGAGGCTCAAGCGACAACACGCTGGCCAATGCCACGATGGAGGAACCAGCAGCGATCGCTGTCGCATCCAATGGTGCGGTCTACGTGGTCGAGGGCGGTAGCCTGAACGCGCGCGTCCGTAAAATTATCCTGTAGTTCGTGGGCTCAATACACACTTTGTGTCGTCCACAGCTCAGCTCAGCCCGTTAAGTCGGTTGTCAAGGGGCTGCGGCTCCCTCTTGGCCGTACAAAGCACCTCTTGTTTGTCGATGATCTCCAGCCCCTCTCCAGTCTCTACGATATCCACCATCAGATGCTCGCACTGGTTCTTGAGTAGAACCAAGTTGCCAGCGTAGACAAACCGCGGCCACGAACGGCAGAGGGGTTGTCGATTTGCTGCGGCCACGGCCATTGCTCTGTCTTGTAATATCGCACGGCAAGCTCGCCGTGGAGAGTACCGCCGTGGTCTTTCTCACGAGTGTGGACAACCTACCGTGTTCTGTACCGACCAGGACCTGGATTGCAAAAGAATCAGCAGCGCGTGGGTTCACTCCATCCATGCCATTGGCATAGTCTGTGTGGCTACCGCACCAAGTGAACCGCCCCAGAACACGATGCTCCGCCTCGCGCCGCTGCGTCGGTCGCTGCTGCGCCGAGCGCTGCTTGCCTCACGATCCTCTGTAGCCACAGTCTCTCCTGCTACACAGCTCCTCCTCATCCAGAGGAGTCGCGCCATCCACACGTCGCGCTCGCTTCTTGGAACCACCGAGCATCATCATGCCTCGAGCGGCGGCAGTGACGAGCCCGACTTCGGGCCACGTTCCGTGAAAAGGGATGGCGCCTTCGCCATTGGCATCGTGTCGACGCTACTATTGTTCGGCATCTACGATTATGTCTCCGACGCCGCTCCTTAGTACGTATCTCTGTTATTCAACCGCCGCCCGCTGGTCGTCTCTCCTAACGTCTTTCATTTCAATGTGAACATCAGCCGCGTGGCGCCGTCCGAGTTGGTGAAACAGTCCTTCAGCATAGTCGCCGAGAATGAACTCGTGGCTTCGCGACTGGGCGCGGAGCTGTTCGCGTACGGGGTCTTTAATGAGTCCGGAGACGAACTTGACCATGACCACGTCGTCGACAGCGCCAGTCCCCGTGACGAGTGCATCAGCCACGCAGTGATCGAACAGGACTGTGGTCGGGACCGAATCAAGGCGACATACACGACTACAAAGTACGCAGCTCATCATGCCAAACTGGTAGCACTCGTATCACCGACTGACTGACGTTGATGCTTCGTAGGATCAAGTTTGACATCAAGGGATCCAAGGGCCAAGGGCCGTGGCGTCGTGTTTGCAAGAGTCCAGGATGACCAAAAGAATGGGCAGTACGTGTACCTACTCGTGACGTTTGCTGAGACTGGAGAAACGCTGGAGATCATCGACAACCGAGACGAGCTGACTGCTCCAGTGTGGAAAGAGAACGCTGTAAAAGGCCACACAAAGAGCAAGTAAAAAACAATATCGTCGGTGGAGAACGCGCCGTCGTGAGAGCTCAAGGGAGTGATGACATGAAGAAGGGCGAGTTCGAGTGATTCTGCAAGTGAAGAAGGGCCGGCTCGAAAGATGCCATCGATGGGTTCACAACTCTGTCTTTTGGCAATAGACGTCAGCAGCGAAGGGCTTCCTTTCAAAAGAAGGGCATTGCGAACTCGTGTCTATTGGAAAATCAGCACCATTGCACTCAGTCGCGGGTTCACTTGACCGCCAACGTAGTGACCTGCTCACATTGCAATGCTCCGCCTTGCACCGCTGCGTCGGTCGCTGTTGAGCGTGATTATTGGAAAAAGGCAGTCGAGTTCGCGAAAGTCAGAGTGCCGCTCCTGCTCTTCCTCACTATCCACCATTACGTTTATGACGATCGTATCTCTGACGCTGATCCAGAGTAGATATAGGTATGTGACTACATCGCCCTTCGTTGGCTTTCTCTCTCGCTCCCATAGTTTTAATGTGAACGGCAGTCACATGACACCGTCGGAGTTGTTGAACGCGTTCTTTGCCGCCGTCGCGCAGAACGAGCTCGTGGTCTCACGACTGGGCACGGAGCTGTTCGCTTTTGGTGATCATGATGAGTCCGAAGACGACATTGACCGCGACCACGTCGTCGACAGCTCTAGTTTCCGTGACGAGTACATCAGCCACGCACAGATCGAGCAAGACTACAGGGATCCTGACGGAATCACGCCGACAGATACGTCTACGAAGTACGCAGCTACGTTACGTTGGTGCTGCAGTCTCACGAACGAACCTCGGTGCTTTGTAGGATCCAGTACAACATCAAGGGCTCCAAGGGCCGTGCAGTCGTGTTTGCTCGAGACCACAACAATGGTCAGCACGTGTACATGATCGTGACGTTCGTCGAGACTGGAGAGTCGCTGGAGATCATCGACAACCGAGAGGAGGGGCTGGCGGCTCCGGTGTAAAAAAGAGAACGCTGTCAAAGGCCACGCAAAGAGCAACTAAAGGCAATACATTGAAATTCAGCGAGCTGTAGAGCGAGAGGCTTGGTCAGTTCGGGAGTTAGCCATACTAATCATCATAGAGGAAGGCATTCTGAGCGGCATTCTTGCGCGAGACGTCGTTGCGGAAGTTCACGGCCTTGGAGCGGTGGTCCGCACGGCGTCGCACGGTCGAGATCATGCTGATCTTGGCGTTGACGTTGTCCGACACGTCAAAGACGTCACGCAGCACGGCGTTTTCGTGCAAATGCACCTGGAAACCCGACTGCAACGCGCGGCGGAACACGTTGGCCTGGAAAAAGCGGCTCCACGTGGACACCGACAGCGTCTCGCTGTCGATTTGCAAGTCCTGGTGCGGGCCTTCGCCCGTGCGCAGCGTCTCCAGCACGTCCTTGAGCATCGATCGCTGTGTCTTGCGGGTCTTCTTGCCCACGCTCTTGGCCGATTCACGCATGTACCGCTCGATCTTGGACTCGAGTCCACCCAAGGGTCCAGTCGTGTCCTCCATCGAGTAGTTCCACAGCGACTTGCCCACGATGTACTTGTACTGCACGAGCAGCGCCAGCGCCTCACACGCCGCCGAGCGGATCGTCGGATTCATGCCTTCGCGTACAAACCCTGCGAGTGCCTCCACGTGGTCGTAGAGTACGCCGTCCTGGTCACGGATCGCGGGCACGACCGTCGATGGATGGAAACCTGAGACGGCAAACGCCCAGCACTCGAAGAGCGCGACCAGCAGTTCCTCTGAGAACTCGTCCTCGACGTCGCCGTTGTCGTCAGCGTCTCTCGCGGCCACAAGCAATGCGCCCAACGTATCCAGCCACTGCCACCGCTGCTGGTCCTCGCGGCAGCACACGTAGCTAGCGATGCTGAGAGTGTACGCTGCCTCCATGCGCAGCGCCGCGTCGGTCGATGCGTCGTTCACCAGGCGCTGCAGCGGCTGACGCACCATGTCGTAGTAGTCCTGGTGATCTGGTCCAAGCGTGATCGCCAGCACGCTCAGCACTCGCAGTGACAGCGCGCCGGACTCCTTGCCGCGCTTCTTGAGCGTCGCCAGCGCCTGTGCCGCCACCTCGCGAGCCGTGCCGTGCATGCGCTCGCCCAGCACAGCGCCTCCCAGCACGCTGAGGATCTTGAGCAGCGCCTGGACTTTCGTGGTGTCGCGCTTCTCCGCCAGCAGCTCCATCGCCTGCTCCAGCTCGTCGTGGTTGCCATTGTCGTCATCGTCGTACTGGTCCTTGAGCTTCTGGCCACGCTTGTTCTTCATCTTCTTGCTGTTGCCATGGCTGGTAGTACCGCTGGTGGTGGTGGCGGCAGTGGGCTCTGTCAGTGGCGGCTGCTGCCACTCCGTGAAACTCTCGAGATCCGACTCGCTGGACCCGTCGCCGCGGTTCGACACGACGCTCATGGCCAATGACTGGCCGCCGCCCACGGTGCCCTTGACGCTGCCGGTCGCGTCGTCGTCATGGGCCAGCGCGTGGCGCAGTAGACGCCGCCCTTCCTAGTAGGTGATGAGCATGTTCGTCAGAGCGTTGCGTTCGTACCGTATCGCCATCCAATAAAACGCCAACAAACGCCAATCATACGCCAACAAAACGAGGAAGGGGGGGGAGTCTAACTCACCTCGGAGAGACGGCGCCGCATCTGCGGGTTCAGCGGCCGCCCCGCGCCCTTGTGGTGGTGCCTCGTCATGGTGAAGCGAACTAGCAAGTGAGAGAGAGCGCGTCTTGGAGTAGGGCTGTTTAGACGAACACCAGGTCCATGTAGCGGTAGGTCAGCGTCGCAATGGAAGTGCCGCTTCCGCGATTTGTTGTGGTCGGTGTTGAAGATGCGCTTCCCAACAAAACACGCCAACGTTTCTATTGTGCAAAAAGCGTTTTTCTGAAGATCTTAAAGCACAGAAATGTGATTCTCAAAATACGCCCACTTAATCACAAAAATACCGGTATCTATCAGTACTGAAGCTCCCAGTCGGTGGCGGAAGCCTTGTAATAATCCATTCACCCCCACTACGCGTGATTATTTCACAGGATCAACCCTACCCATCCACACACTCGAGTAATGACGGTCCCCAACCCGAGTGCGGCGAGAAATCCGGATCGGGGGTCCGTAGGGAACGTGCGGGACGGCAGCGGTGTGGAGACAGCAGTTCGGCGGGGCGACGTGCGAGCTGGCTGAAGGGTCCACCAAGCTGGCCAATCCGCGCGGAGAAAGTTAAAGTCCACCAGGTCACGACCGGCGTGAAGGTGAGGCCTGGGCGGCGCCGGCTGTCGTGTGGAAGATCTCGGGACAGTCCAAGATCCGCCAAGTCCAAGGCAGACAGTGGACAGAGGTGCTAAGCGTTGAATAGCACAAGAGCGAGTGTTCTTGCAGTAAGTGTGCCTTTCTGTGGGTCTGGGCTGGTTCGAGCAAGTTTTCTGCTTGTATAGCTTGCTTGGAGAGTCTCCAGCGTTTGGATCCTAGACGGAAACAGCCAAGTCCAAAGCGTCCGGCGGCGCTGAAGGACAAGTCTTAGGCGGGGCCTCTGAGGACGCTTAGGGTGATAGTTAAGACTGACATTGGTGGTGGCCCGGCGCGGTGCACCACGGAGTTGAAGTGAGAGGAGCGTTGAGATCTCAGTAGTGTCTATATTAGGGACTTAAGGAACCCTTCACACAAAGCCTTTCGACTTCAACAGCCTCTGATGAGTCAGTGGAAGGCAAGCAGTGCGTCTGGACCGTGAACACAGTAGGCAAGCTCGCGACAGCCCATAGCAACTCTGTGCCACGCGACATCGAGCCTGTAGGCGTCGGAAGACGAGTGGGCGTCCGCTCTCGGGAACTGAAGGACCTGCGGTGGGATGCTCGAACCTCTTCAGGAGGCATCGAGGGTCGTTGAGCAGTCCAGGGTAAGCTAGTGTTGTTCAAGAACGACAACGAGGGGCCTTTGGTCAGCCCGTGTGGAAGAGATCCTAGCCCTGCAAAAGAGGAATGAGGTAGGCAGGTGTTCGTGACCAAGAGCACGGGTAGCGAGCCTAAACCAGTCGTCTCGGAGACCAATAAAACATCGGGATGTTTCACATTGCAGATGCAGGGTCAACGCGCATGCTGATCGCCATGCTCTCACTTGTCGGCACTAAGAATGCTGCGTACTTTTTTCATGATGTGTCAGTGAACTTCCTGCCGTCCTGTGCGACTTGTCTGTGGTTGTAACCGCTCACGCAGAAACTCGAGCATGAGGCCTCCCCACTGCTGGCCAAGTTCTCTCATTGGCGCCTGCATCGCGTCTGTGAGCACATGCGGTCCCCCGTTGTGCCGCTTGATGAACTTGCTGCTTATAATTGCGAGTGCTGGCTCTCCATTTGTCCCCGGGATTTGCCGAATGAACCACACATTGGAGATGTCGTGGCGTACGCGTTCCGACGGTACGTACGGATACAGTTCGTCCGACTCGACGGACTGTGAGCAGACGACGGCGTGCTCGTCGGCCAATGCATCGCTCGTACCCGGGGCAAAGTACTGTGAAAACCGCATGATGTTCGCGTCGATATTCATACCCACACCCTCGACTTTGGATACAATGCGGCCTTGAGACACGAGAACCCCACCTTCGTGGATCTCCACGTCATCGTCTTCTCGGATCGTGATGTCTCCGATGTATTCGCTGGCGTAGATCTCCACGTTGCGTAGGAACTCGCAGATCGCGTCGTATACGTCCCGCACGCCACAGTTCACACCGCGTAATTGCGTGACGTCGAACTGAAGCAAGCAGTACTCGCCATTTTCCAACTCGAACCACTCCTGTGAATTGTGCAGCTTCGCAATGTCGAGAAAGCGGCAGCGCTCGAGCACGAGTCGCCGTGCGTTGTTGATTTTGGTGTCGCTGCAGCTCATGAGTATTGCGTGGCGAGCGGCTTTGTCCGCTGGCAAGTGGATGACTTCATCTGGCGGTGCAGAGGAGCTCTACAGGACCACAAATAACTGTTAGAACGACGAAAAGTCATCAATGCGTGATTTAAGAGCACTAGCCAACGTACGAAATAGGACGAGAGCATGGAACGTAGCCCATGCAGGGCGAAGTGGCGTTCGCGCAGTGCGATTCCAGGTGGAAGCGCGTGCGCCGCATCCATGGCAGCGCGTGCGCCGCATCCATGGCAGCGCGGATGGACGCATGTTGCTGGAGCCGGCCGCACTGGGCTCGCAGCTGAGCGAGCTCTTCCTCTAGCCGTTGCTTTTCTTCCTGTTTGTAGTCATTCCAAGTGCCAAAACTGTCAGTGAATGCTTCTGAAATGCTGTCGCTAGAGTCACTCATACCTTCCGCACGATGAAGGTAGACTTGCGCTTCTTGGTGGTTGTGGTAGCTGAAGACCCGCGTACTCGTGGAGATGTAGAGCTGTCGGACGGCGGACTCACGGACGCCATTATCGTGTGCTTGGCGACCAGGTTGTGACTCGGCTTTGCGGGTCGGAATCAATTCGCAATATTTATGGTGTTTTCATCCAATCACATCGCCGCGGCTCACACAATTATTGTTTTCAGTATGCCAGAAAAATTGGTTAACAGTGTTCACCAATTTTTCTGGCATAATTTGGTTTTGGCCAATCATGTTCACTTTTATTCAAATATACCATAGTTATTGGCTGTAAATATGTACTTTATAGCCAATCCCCGATGCCTAAATCCCGCTCATTTTTCTCCATCTTTCTTCCGTTCAAACAGTCAATGGAACGACGATGTCGAGGCTGCTGAAGGCGTCGCTCAAGCTCCATGACGAGGACTCGTGGCGGCTTCCGGACTGGGAGGAGTACAGCGAAAGTGGACGAAGCGCATGGACCGACGATGCGCCCGACAGCAACGCTGAGAGCGGTGCTAGCGACGAAGATACGAGCGTTCGTCTGCCCAACGCGCGCGCCATGGCCATGGGCACGACCACGACGCTCACGGCGAGCAAGCCGCGGCTTCTGCCTCTACCCATCGCAGATCTGAAGGCGCTACACATGCGGTTCGCACAGGAGCGACAGGATGCGGCGAAAGACGCGCAGCAGCCGCCAAATGAGGCGCAGACGGAGATCGCGATCCAGCTTCAGAGCGTGCGCGAGCAGCTCCGCGACTTCCAGACGCAGTGGCAGACGCGTGCCGACGCAGAGCGTAAAGCTAAAGCGAGTACCAGTGACGAGAAGACTACTGCGATCGTCCCGGTGCCTGGAAGTACGGGGAACATTCTCAGTTTCGACATGGCGGTGCAGACGGAGCTGGCTTTTGAGGACGACGCGTTGCGTCAGTGGCTGCACCTGATCACGCAGAAGATGGACGTGCTGGCGACGAGTTTCCACCACGAGATCACGCAGTTGCCGCTCAAGTACCCGCTGCAGTCGCATCTCGACCGGCCCATGAGTTTCCACGACAAGGAACCCGTGGAGTCGGAGTCACTGGCGTCGTGGCATGTCGGTGGTGAGCTGAAGACGCTGGTGAGTGAGGTATCGGCAGAGAGGCTGCTTGATCTGGAGCGGTCGGTCGCGTGTCTGGCGACCGCCACGCAGCAGACGACGACGCGGTACGTAGGGTACTTTGAGAAGATCATCATGCAAATCCAAGAGCTCCACCAGCAACGGCTCCGCCAAGTGGTCGAAGAATCACTCCGCGAAATGAAGGCTCAGAGAACCAAGTACAAGAAACGAGTCGAGCAGTTGGAGCTCGAGTGCCGCGCCGTTCGTATTTGTTTGGTTATGGGGACGTGAGAAAAGCTCCAGGATTAATGTGGTTTGTGTGTGTACCGATAGGCAAAAGAGGACGCTGCGCAGTGGCAACTGAAGGTGGCTACGACACAGCAGGCAAACGACTTGAACAAGGAGAGAATGGGGATGATGACGGATTCAAAGCGGGAGCAATGGGATCGAGAACGCGAGAAGCTTGTCGCTGAGCTGGCTCAAGTCCGGAAGGAGGCGTCACAGGCGAGTCAGGACAAGACAGAAGCGGAACTCAAGGCGGACGACTTGAAGCTGCAACTCGATCAGATGACGCGACTCCTCCAAGCAGTTGAACAGCAGTCCCGTGGGTCTTCTGTCGCTGCGAATGATGCGAGTGACGAGCTCCAGCAGCTCAAGACTAGCTCTCACGCGACGATTGAGCGTCTGCAGTCGACACAAGAAGACCTTCGAGCCGAGTTGGAGAGAGTACAACAGGAAGCCTCCCAGCGCGAGAACGAAATGCGGGAGGAGCACGCTGGGGCAATGGCATCGACTCGTGAACGGTCTGAAGATGAGTTGAGAGTAGCCGTGGCAGAACATGAACTCGGAATCGGCGAGTTGAAACGCACATACGAAAGCCAAGTGGAAGAACTACGAGCCAGACTTGAAGAACTCGAGCAAGAAACGAAGCGTCAGATGCCACTTCGTCACCAACAAGTGCAAACGGATGAAGATGAGCTACTCGACGGTGAGAACACCACAGACGCACGCATAGCTCGACTGAAGAAGCGGTGCCGCGCACTCGAGAGTCTCCTGGACAAGAAATTCGAGGTCAGTTCGGCCGCATCCGTGGCTTCGATGGACTCAAGTGTTTCCGGGAGCAGGTGGAACGCGCGCTCTGAGACCAACGCCGACCTCAGCGACGACAACATGGCTAGCCGCACACTGCCGCTCACGTGGTCGTTTCAGAGCTCACAGGATGATACAATCGCGTCGAGTCACGCGGCAGGTTTCACACCAACACGGGACGAGATCAGCACACCAGGACGCGGTGGTCGCTACGATGGCAAGTGGGAGACGGCCTCTAATCGATCGCAGAGGTCGAATAGAAGTAGCATCGCTGAATTACTAGGCCCGTCGGATCCGGACGCACCGTCAGCTGAAGCGATGCTCGCGCTGGTCCGCAAGCTCGAAACATTTGCTACAACGTCCCCGTCTTTGCCTTCGCCGATATCGAAACAGCCCGATGAAGAACCAGGTGAGTTGAGTGACGCAACGACCGCAGCAGCAACTCCCAGGAGAAAGCATTTTCAGCTTAAAAGCGGCAGTCTATCAAGAGGGGAAGTCAGAAAAAGCGTGTGGACGAACGCCAAGGCCAGCCCAGCGACGAAGCCGCTGACACAAAGTCAGCCACCTGGGACGCGCAGGGTGAGAGGAGAAGCATGGCCAGAAACCAGCTCCAGCCAGACGTTTGGGTTTACCTCCGAGCAACCGACGACGCAGCGTCAGCACCAAACGCGCTAGGGCGCTCTTCTCTATGGGAAGGGGTATGATGGGTATTAGGATGGTCGCCAATCCGTCACATCATTTTATATTCTAGCCAATCAGCCATCCATCGGGACACAGTGGTGGATGTGCCAGTTGACAGTTGGCCATATTCTCACTCAGTCGGTGAGTGAGATGCAAGCCGCTTTGGCCATTCCGATTGCCACTTCACGAGTTCAAGCCAAACCAAGACTGCGAAGAGCCAAGCCACACCCCAGGAATGGATCGCGATCTCCAGCTTGGGCTGCCTAGTCGCAGTGAGCGCGTCTCCTTCGTGGCGTCGCTCGTTTCCACCGACAACGAGAGCCCGCCCACCGATTCTCCCGATGCGTTTGCCGACTGGTCCACCCCTCGCCATGGAACTACTCCCACGGACACTGGACTGGTGGCTGAGCCAACGCCGTCGGACAAGCCAAACGCAAAAGTGTCGTCGCTTGAAGACGGAGCCACGCTCAACGATGGTGCGCTTCGTGCCGGTGCCGTGCCAAACCTCTACAGCCGCCAGTACATCGGCCTTCTCGTGCAATACGCTGCCGTGGGCTTGCTCGCTGGGTCGCTGCCACGGACGGTGTACCCGTTCCTGAACAACTATCTGCGCATGAACGGCTACCAGACGCTGTCGGCGCGCGTGCTGCTGGCGCTTCCGTGGTCGTTGAAGGTGTTCGTGGGAATTACATCCGACTGTTTCCCGATCTTCGGCTCGCGTCGACGTGCGTACATGGTCATCGGCTGGCTGTTTTGCTCGGCCATGCTGCTGGTTCTCGTGTTTTCGCACCAGGGCCAGCCGTACTACATCGACCGCTCGCTGCGGGGCAAAGACTTGAGCAAGTTTTCGTCGACGGAGCTCCAAGGCCGCATCAACTACGACGCTCCCAACCACGGCGCGCTGTACATCGTCGTGATGATGCTGGCGAGTTGCGGCTATCTGATCGCTGATGTGGCAGCCGACGGCCTGGTCGTGGAGTTCGCGCAACGCGAGCCGCAACACGTGCGCGGCAACATCCAGTCGACGATCTACTTGGTCCGTAGCGTGTTCATGATCGGCTCAGCGTTGCTCGTGGGAATCGGCGTGAATGGCGTGGACTACGGTGGCAGCTTCTCATGGTCGTTGAGCATGGGCCAGCTCTTGCTGATCTGCGTGGTGCTCAGTCTGCTCGCGATCCCCGCTGCGATTTGGTTCATCCACGAGCCATCCGTCGCCGCTAGTGATGTGAAGCCCCTCCGCTGCTACTTGAAGCAGCTCTGGAAGCTACTGCAGAATGGTGCGATGATCCAGATCATGGCGTACCGGTTCTTCAGCGGCATCTTCGAAGGCTTCACTGTCACGGCGAGCGATCCGATCCAGCGTTACTGGGCCAAAGTGCATCCGCTGAACGAGAGTTTGTTCAGTGTGCTGGGACTCGTGGTGTTCAGTGCGGCGCTGTATATGACCAAGAAGTTCGGTTTGCAGTGGAACTGGCGGACGGTGATCGCCACGACGCTTCTGAGTGTGCTGTGGATCGACGCTCTGGTCGCGATGCTGACGATCTGGGACGTCCTGCGCAGCCAGTGGTTCTGGTTGGGTACCCCGATCCTGGAAGAGCTCCCGTCTGCCATTAGCTTCCTCGTGTCGACGTTTGTGGTCGTGGAGATGGCGGAGCTGGGTAATGAAGCAGCGGTTTACGGGCTTCTCACGACCATCTCGAACCTCTCGAGCCCGTTCGCGTCGTGTCTGTCGAAGAACGTGAATGCGCTCTTCGATGTCTCGGTGGACGACGTGATCCACGACTCGCACCGCGTGCGCTGGGACGTGACGTACACGTTTCTGATCGCCTACGCCATGAAGCTGCTGTCGCTCGCGTGGCTCGTGCTGCTGCCGCGCCAGAAGCAAGAGACTCAGGAGCTCAAGCGCACCGCAGGCTCCAGCTTCGTGGGCGGCGTTCTTGCGGTCAGCATCGGTGTGTTCGCTCTTGTGTGGTCCATCACCACGAACCTTCTTTCGATCTTCGCGTCCACGGCGTGCCTCAAGATCGCGGGCGGTCGTGGCTGCTAAGGGCTCAGGCCAGTTTGTGTGGGTGTGTGAGTGTAGTCGTGTTGAAGTCGAACCGGAAAGAGAAATTCACGCCTTTTGTGTCGACGATCAGCCAAGTCAGCATTTTTCTATGAGCAACAATGGCAAAACGGCAACTCGACAATCAGCAAAAAAGACTCACCCTGTCATATAGGACGACTGGAGGCGACGACGTTCCAGTGAACGCGCAAGCTGCTTACAGCAGCGAGTAAAGCCAGTTGGAGCCCAACGAGTTCGACAAGAAGGCGTGGTCTTTCGTGTTGAAGTGCATCTCGAGGACGGGATGGGTCAGAACCGGACGCCGTGTTCACGAGCAAGTGATTTCGTTTGGCGGTCGAAGAGAAGCTTGGTGGCGGCGATGGCTTCCGGACCTGGCTAGGGATGCGCCTGACTGACGCTGGCTGACGTCCTTGGATTCGGTTTCCTTGACGACCTTCGTGCAACTCCTGGGCTTCTAATGAAAAAGTACACCGAGCACTAGAATAGATTCACGGGTGCTGACCCACACGCGCGGTCAACCTTCGACATATTTTTTTTGTCTAATCGGTGTTCGAGAAAGCTGTCTACGATCGTGCTCCAGCTGTCTCTACCGTTGTCGATGAAGGCGTTCGTGGGGATCCCATCCGACTATTTCCCGATCTTCGGCTATCAAGCGGATGTTGTCGTGTTGTAGTCGAACTGGAAGAAGAAGTCAACGCCTTTGGAGAATCGTCAAGCAAACCACGTCAGCATGCCTTCAAGACGACAACTCACCGTACTGGACGACCGAAAAGTCCAAGATGAAGGGCGGCCACACGAGCAAGATACCCACAATCACAACGCGATGACGCTCCAGCACGAATGCGAGCTGCTTGATCCCCGAGAGACCGTAGTGTCGCTTCACGCGGCCTGCAGGAGCGAGTAGAGCCAGATAGTGCCGACCGAGTTCCACAAGTACGTGCCATCATTCGTGTAGAAGGGCAGAAGTCGCGGGTTGAATCGGGCCGACGGACGCCGCGCAGTGAGCAGCAGGAAGAGCGAGTTGAGCAGCGGCACGAAGACCTCGATGTACTCGATGAGCACGACCTGCTCGGCGGCGAAGGCCATCTCAAGCGCGTTCTGGACGAGCAAGTTCTGGCTGTGTTGGTGGGGCGAGCGAGCGTCACGCAATACGAAGGTGTTCTTCGATCGTGAATTCGTAGTCACGATGACAGGCATCGAAGTCCCCGACGCTGGTGTTGTTTGAGCTGAAAGGTAACGAGTGAGCCGATTTAACGAGTGAACGGATTTAATCTCACTCTCGGATTTGACGTTGAAGCGGCGGATCAGGACGGACGCTGTGTCCATGAGCAAGTCGTCAGGACGAGAAAACTCTGCGTGACGGTCGAACAGAAGCTTGACCATGATCATAGCCTGGAGCACGTCGAGCCTTATGATGAAAGGGATGCCTATGGAGGCTGGAGACGACTGAAGAATCATCGACTGGTATAAGGCCACGCAGATCTCGACGCCGCACACTACAATCTCCGCGTTGTGGTCTCTCAAGTGGCGTGAGAGTCGCTGCACCGTATGCTTTGTGGCGTGTTTCATCAGCGGGAAGACAAGTGTGAGCACGACTCGCCACGAGTTGGAGACGTTATCAAACAGCACGGAGAAGGCCGGGTAGAAGAGGATCTGGCAGCTTTGGAAGAGCATCGAGGCGCTGTACGCACGCAGAGCGCGATGCAGCACCGCGCTGCGCCACAGTTTGCGGCGTAGCCCGATCACATGGGCGACGATGAGCGTGTCGAGGAAGATCCACGCGAAGAGGATCCAGGCAAACGGAACGGGGAACCGCCAGAAGCGAGCCGTCAAATAGAGCAGCAGCACGTGAAGAGCAGTTGACCACGCAGACGGCGACGGCCTCATTGCGCGAGTAGACGGATTGCGGGACTTCCCGACGCTGCACCAAATGCCGATGATACCCAAGCCGCACGAGAAGTCGACGATGGCGGCATGAAAGAAGAACGCCACGTTGTAACCAAGTTGAGGAGCCTGTAGAGGCAACGGCGCCGGCAACACGGACACAACCAAGCCAGGAAGCGGTGTGAGAAGCAACACGAGCGCCACACGAAGCGAGGAGACGTTGTCACTGTACGCGAAAAGTTCTTTGAACTTGGCGACGGAGTAGCGAGAGATGCTGGCGTTGACGTACTTCTCCACAAGCAGAACGGGTCGCTGAATGTTGTGGGGTGGCTGTGGTGTCGGTGGTGGCGGGGGTGGCGTGGGATGCACTGCCGAAACGTTGACGGCACTTGCTAGAGGCATATCGAACGGCCAGCTTGTCAAGTGCTGAAGGTCAAGTAGCCTTTGTTCGCCGCTGAGCGAAGTCGTGAGGAGCTTCTCCACGAGCAGATTAGATTGCTGTACCCAAAGTTAGCGGGGCAGGTTGATAAACACGACTTTGCCAACCTTCTCCAATCGCCGGTCGAAGCATCTCTGGCAGGCAGGCGGCCCATATCACCCGAGCACACTATCAATAGAGTCAAAACGAGCCGGAATAGAGACGTCACGCCAGGTTTGTGTCGACAAAAAGCAGTCTGCGTCGTCTCATACCCAGCCAATTTCGATGCTCATCCACGGAAAAGTGCGCAAGGACGCGCTCTTTTAATATACAGTAAGTACATTGAAGTTTGAGTAGACCAAGGCCAAGCAGTGAGAAGAGATCAAGCCTCCGAGCCTTAGCCGAAAATTAGTAGGGATACCGAACACTAAGGGCCGGTTTTGGAGAGTCTAGAAAGCGTCTGCGTCGCTGGCGAAGTCAGTTGATGTCACCCGTGTCTCGTGTCAACTTCCACAGCCACAGCGTCGCGTCAGGACTGTGTTTTTACGTATTCGATTGGCACACAACGTCACCTACAGCGTCTGTCTTCTACTTCTACTGGTCAAGCACTGCGTTCTTGCGGATGATCTCGCTGTAGGCGAGCGCTGACTGCTTGGGCGTGCGCTCCTGGGTCTCGTAATCCACGTACACGAGACCGAAGCGCTTGTCGTAGCCGGCTGACCACTCGTAGTTGTCCATGAACGACCACGCGTAGTACCCACGAACATCAGCACCAGCCTCGATGGCCTTGTGCAGGGCCACGATGTACTTGCGGTAGAACTCAGTGCGGAAGGAGTCGTTCACTGACTCCTCCTTGTCCTTGCCAGCCCACGCGCAGCCATTTTCGGTCACGTAGATGCCGCCCTCTGGGTTGTAGCGCTTCTGAAGCCACAGCATCAGCTTGCCAAAGCCCTCTGGCACGACCGACCAGCCCACATCCGTGCGTTCCCACTTGTCATCCAACGAGTTGTCGGTGCCGCAGTCGAAGTCAAAGCTGCCCTTGCCCCCAGGCGCCGCGCCGCTCAAGAACGCCGCCGTTGGCTTCTGGTAACGCGTGCTGTACGAGTTGATGCCCAGGAAGTCGCTGCTGTTGAGCAGCAACTTCTTCTCGTCGTCAGTGAACTTTGGCAGGCGGTCACCGGCGCGTTGCTTCATGATCTCCGGGTAGTCGCCCTTGTAAATCGGGTCAGCGAACCAACCGGCGCAGAAGAGCAGCGATCGTTCGGCAGCGTCCTCATTGAGCTTCTGCTGCTGCGGGTCCTCGGCTGGCGCTGGCTCACTCCAGTCCACACTAAGGGTGATACCGATCTTGCCCTTTTGCGTTGGCTTGAACTCTCGGCGGTAGAGATCCACGGCCTTGGCGTGTCCGATGAGAAGGTTGTGGCCGCAGAGGTACGGCTCCGTGTGCGGGTTGTGGCGGCGGCCAGGCGCCAGGAAGCCCCAGCCGTAGCCCAGCAGCGAGATGATCCACGGCTCGTTGATGGTCAGCCACGTCTTCACACGGTCACCAAAGCGCTCGAAGCACACGCGCGCGTACTTGACGAACGCGTCCTGGATGTGCGCGCCGCCGAGCCAACCGTCGAACTCGGTCTGCAGACCCAGTGGCAAGTCCCAGTGGAACAGCGTCGCCATGGGCTCAATGCCGTTGTCCAGCAGCTCGTTGATCAAGTTGTTGTAGAACTGGATGCCTTCCTCATTGACCCCGCCGACGCCAGCAGGGATGATACGTGGCCACGCAATCGAGAAGCGGTAGTGCTTGAGCCCGAGGCTCTTCATGAGCTGGACATCCTCCTTGTAGCGGTGGTAGTGGTCGCAGGCCACGGCGCCAGTGTCGCCGTTCGCGGTCTTGCCAGGCGTGCGCGAGAAAGCGTCCCACACGCAGTCGCCGCGGCCGCCTTCATTGGTGGCGCCTTCAATCTGGTAGGCGGCCGTGGAGGCGCCCCACACGAAGCCGTCGGGGAAGCGCAGTTCTTGAGCCATTGGAGTTCGCTGGAGACGTGGAAGCTTCGAGTAGTTGGAACCAAATGCGGGAATGACTCATGGAGTGCAATGGCCGCTTGGGCAACGCCACGGCTTCAACGCTGGAGCACGCGTCCGTCTTGCAGATGCAACATCATCCAGCACAAGAACCGCACCCTGATGATGCACTACCGCGGCCTGTCCGCCTTTCTGTTGTCCACCGGCACTGACCAAGAGCCAAAACCTCGCAGAGTGATGGTTGTCTCAGCTGTCTAGCGTCACCATCTCTGAGGATACGGCCATTTGATTGGCTGAAAATCGAAGATCTGCAAATGATCCACTTGCAGTTGGGCGAAATCGCTCATGGAGATGAGCAGTCGTTGATGCGCCAATGTAAACCTCACTTGACATCGGACCATCGTTGACGCCGACGGCTTCGACCCTCTGACGTTGAAGGGGTATGCATCGACACGTCAGGGTTACACTGCGGCCTTGAAGTGCCGGCTACGACTTCATCAGCACCACTGTAGCTTACAGTGGCGGTGGGTGATTATGGAAGCCATGGGATTCCCTCCAGCACGGCGCTGGACTCGACACCCTCCGCTCGAGGAGGGGGGTGATCTACAGCTACGGCATCGTAGGCGTTGTTGTGTTCTCACTCCAAGACAATGAACTGGATTGCGAGTTGGAAACCATGAACATGAGCTGCAGTTTTTATTTTTTGTTATGAATTGTGAACACTACGCTAGGAATGGAGCTCGCTTTTAAACAGGCACGGCGTTCTTGCGGAAGACGTCGCTCATGAACTTGGCCGACTTCTTGGGCGTGCGCTCGAGCGTGTCGTAGTCCATCCAGATCAGACCGAAGCGCTTGGAGTAGCCCTCACCCCACTCAAAGTTGTCCATCGTGGACCAGCAGAAGTACCCGCGCACGTCGGCACCCTTCTGGATGGCGCCATGCATGGCCGTGATGTATCCCTTGTAGAAATCCACGCGGAAGTCGTCGTTGATCCCAGCTTCTCGGCTCTCACCGGCCCATGCGCAGCCGTTCTCGGTCACGTAAATACCTCCCTCTGGGTTGTAGCGCTGCTGCACCCACTGGAGCATCTCGCCGAAGCCGTCCGGCACCACAGCCCAGCCAATGTCCGTCCGTGGTCGGTCTTCCAGAAGCGAGAGCTCCGTGCCTTCGTCGAACGAGACCGACGTCTTTCCGTCAGGAGGCGCCGAACCATTGAGGAACGCCTGCGACGGCGCCGCGTACATCGTGGAGTAGTGGTTGAGCGACATGAAGTCGTTGCTGCCCTTCAGGATCTTCTTCTCGTCGTCCGTGAACTTCGGCAGGCGGTCACCCGCACGCTGCTTCATGATCTCTGGGTAGTCGCCAAAGTACAGCGGGTCGGCAAACCACGAGATCACGTACTGACGCGCACGCTCAGCCGCTTCTTCGTTGCGCTTGAACTCTTGCGCATCGTCCGTTGGCTTGGGCTTGCGCCAGTCGCTGACAAGTGGGAAACCCACGCGGCCTTGCTGAAGCTCCTTGAACTCCTTGCGGTACATGTCCACAGCCTTGGCGTGAGCCAGCAGCAGGTTGTGCGTGACAATGTACGGCTCGGTGCCGGCATTGTGACGGCGTCCTGGCGGAGCGACGCCCCAACCATGGCCCAATAGCGCCACGATCCACGGCTCGTTGATCGTGAGCCACTGCTTGACGCGGTCGCCGAAGCGATCGAAGCACACCCGCGCGTACTTGACAAACGCGTCCTGGATGTACTCGCCACCGAGCCAGCCGTCGTACTGGAGCTGCAGCGCCATCGGCAGATCAAAGTGCAGCAGCGTGACCATAGGCTCGAGGCCATTGGCCAGCAGCTCGTTGATGAGGTCGTTGTAGAACTGCACGCCTTCTTCGTTGACCTCGCCAACGCCAGCAGGGATGATACGTGTCCACGAGATCGAGAGACGGTAGTTCTTCACGCCGAGGCTCTTCATGAGTTGCACGTCGTCCTTGTAGCGGTGGTAGTGATCACACGCGATCTCACCAGTGTCTCCGTTCTTGACCTTGCCCGGGATACGCGCGTACACATCCCAGATCGAGTCGCCTCGACCACCTTCGTTGATGGCGCCTTCGATCTGGTACGCGGCCGTGGACGTGCCCCACATGAAGCCCTCGGGGAACTGGAGGAAACCTTCGGCCATAACTAAGACTGGGACTGCTGCTTGACGATGCTGGAGAGGAAGTAGATTCCGGAATGAGAACTGTAGAGCTCCGCTTCAAGTACACTAGCAACGATGTTGGAACGGCCGTCATCAGCAGATTACAAGGAATCGATGATTGGCCAAAAATAAAATTCGTTGCATGTGATTGGCGGAGTGGCCGCACAATTGGTGCGAGAAACTGAACACGTTGATGCGGCGAGTGGACGCGTAGCTCCCCACATCAGGAGGCACGTTGTTGATGCGGCCACTGGGACACACACACACAGAATGACTGACTGTGAACACAACGAGACCACTTGGCTTCAAGACGAGAGACTCAGTGAGCTATAGCAGCCGACCTGTGGCCAAGGAAGTCCAAGAGTGACACGAGACAGAAGACGAGCAGGATGAAATCAAGAAAAGAAAACGCAAACCCAGTATTCATTGTTCGGGAAGGTAAACACTGCACACACGACGCCTCTCACCTAAATCAGCCCGATCTCAAGTAACAGCCTTCGCAGTTAAGGCTTCGCGGCCGTCTTGGTCTTCGTCGAGAACGTGAAGGGGAACTGGAGTCCCTTGAGCAGCTGTGGGTCCGTGACGCCGAGCTGTTTCACGGGCTTGGCCTCCCACTGAGGGATCGTGTTCGTGCGCATGAGCTCGCTGTACCAATGCGCTGACTTCTTGGGCACACGCTCCTGCGTCTCGTAGTCCACCCAGTGCAAGCCGAAGCGCTGCGAGTAGCCGAGGCACCACTCGTAGTTGTCCATGAAGGACCACGCGAAGTACCCACGCACATCCACGCCCTGCTGCATGGCCTTGTGCATGTGCGTGATGTACCCTTCGAAGAACTGGACGCGGAAGTCGTCGTTCATGGCGTCTTCCTTGGTGTTGTCATGCCACGAGCAGCCGTTCTCCGTGATGTAGATACCTCCCTGCGGGTTGTAGCGCTTGTGGATCCAGAGCAGCAGCCTCTCGAATCCCCATGGTACAACGTTCGAGCCCATGGGGGTCTTGTGCCACGACGGGTCGTCCGAGAGAACAACGCCTTCGTCGTACATGTAGCTGCCCTTGCCTTCAGCTTTGGCGCCAGTCAAGAACTCTGGCGTCGGTGCAGCGTATTTGGTACTGTAGTGGTTCAGTCCGAAGAAGTCGTAACTTCCCTTCAAGAGGTTCTTCTCCTCGTCCGTGAACTTGGGGAGACGGTCACCTGCACGCTGCTTCATGATCTCTGGGTAGTCGCCCAAGAACACTGGATCCGTGAACCAGCCGAACCAGAAGAGCACCGCTCGCTCGGCGGCCTCCTGGTTGAGCTTGAACTGGACAGGGTCATCCGTTGGAGCTGGCTCACGCCACTCACCCACAATCGTCACACCGATGCGACCACCCTGAGTTGGCCTAAACTCCTTACGGTACAGATCCACGGCCTTGGCGTGCGAGAGAAGCAGGTTGTGGGTCGCGATGTACGGCTCCGTGTGCGGGTTGATGCTTCGACCTGGCGCCATCATGCCCCAGCCGTTGCTCAGCAGCGAACACACAACAGGCTCGTTCAGGGTGAGCCACGACTTCACGCGGTCGCCGAACCGGTCAAAGCACACACGCGCGTACGCCACGAACGCGTTCTGGATAATCTCACCGCCGAGCCAACCGTCAAACTCCGTCTGGAGAGCGAGCGGTAGGTCCCAGTGGAACAGCGTGACCATCGGCTCGATGCCGTTGGCGATCAACTCGTTGATGAGGTTGTTGTAGAACTGCACACCCTCTTCGTTGACCTCTCCGACACCGGCAGGAATGATACGAGGCCAGGCGATCGACAGGCGGTAGTGCTTGAGCCCCATCTTCACCATGAGCTGCACGTCGTCCTTGTAGCGGTGGTAGTGGTCGCACGCGAACTCGCCAGAGTCTCCGTTCATGGTCTTGCCAGGCGTGCGTGCGAAAGCGTCCCAGATCGAGTCACCCCGACCTCCTTCGTTGACGGCGCCTTCGATCTGGTAGGCGGCAGTGGCGGTGCCCCAGGCGAAGTTGTCGGGAAAGCGGCGAGCTTGATCGGCCATGATGCACAGAGGACGATGGAGGAGGAGAGGTGGGTGGTTGGGGACTTGCGAGAGTCGGGGAAAATTGGAGAATGAGGGATATCCTGTATGGGTCTCAGACGTTGGCAGTGATGGTGCCCATACACGTACTTGGAGTCCAGATTGGACGGCAGATACAAGCGCCACCATCGTAGTCGCGCTGGTGATTGGCCTCAACAGAGCACCATAATCCATACCGGTAGTCCATTGCATCCTCTTTGGTGCAGTCTGCTGGATCTGCATAATCTTTTTATTCGCGAGCGGCTGGGTTGATGCGAGAAGGTCAACTTCAACTGACGAGCTTCAACTTGTCATTGGGCTATAGCCACACGCAGCCACGTCACCCGTATTCTTTTTGCAGATGCGCGACTGTGTTTACGCCGTCGCCAAACCAACGTCACCAGCCTCTTGTGTGCTTCTGGCAACTACGGTCTCACGAATGCGTTATCTTCCATTCAAGAGGATACATACTTTCATCGAACAAAATAGTATGGTAGCACACGGTACCTTAGTTGATTTGATTGCACCACCGCAGCCACATAAACAATGCCTCTCTACAGTACTACGGTGTTCTTGCGGAGGATCTCGCTGTAGGCTAGCGCCGACTTCTTGGGCGTGCGCTCCTGGGTCTCGTAGTCCACGTACACAAGCCTGAAGCGCTTGGTGTAGCCCTCGGCCCATTCGTAGTTGTCCATGAATGACCACGCGTAGTACCCACGCACGTCAGCGCCCTTCTGGATCGCGTCGTGCATGGCTGCGATGTAGCTCTTGTAGAAATCCACCCGGAAATCGTCGTTAACCGACTGCTCCTTGGTCTTGCCGGCCCAGGCCGTGGCGTTCTCCGTCACGTAGATGCCTCCATCGGGCTTGTAGCAGTTTTGAAGCCACAGCAACAGCTCACCAAAACCCTCTGGCACGACGCTCCAGCCCATATCCGTACGCTTCCACGACTCATCGAACGACAAAGTGATACCCTGGTCGAAATCGTAGCTGCCCTTGCCGTCCTCAGGCCCAGTACCTTGCAAATAGGCCTGTGTAGGAGCTGTGTAGTACGAGGCGTAGTGGTTCACGCCGAGGAAGTCGCTGCTTCCCTTGAGCAGCTTCTTCTCGTCATCCGTAAACTGCGGCAGGCGATCACCCGCACGCTGCTTCATCCCCTCTGGGTAGTCCCCCAAGTACACGGGGTCAGTGTAGCAGCCGACCTGGAAGAGTCGCGAACGTTCGGCCGCTTCTTCATTCCGACGCAGTTCTTGCGGATCGTTCGACGGCCGTGGACGGCGCCACGTCGCCACGAGCGTGATACCGATCTTGCCTTTCTGGTTTGGCTTGAACTCCTTGCGGTAGAGGTCCACGACCTTGGCGTGGGCTAGCAGCAGGTTGTGCGAGACAACGTAGGGCTCCGTGTGTGGGTTGTGCTTGCGGCCTGGAGCCATCGTGCCTGTGCCGTAGCCGAACATGGAGATGATCCACGGCTCGTTGAGCGTGATCCACGTCTTCACGCGGTCGCCGAAGCGATCAAAACACACGCGCGCGAACTCCACAAACGCATTCTGGACGACTTCGCCACCGAGCCAACCATCAAACTCCGTCTGCAGACCCAGTGGCACGTTCCAGTGGAACAGTGTGACCAGCGGCTCAATATCATTGGCCAGAAGCTCATTGATGAGGTCGTTGTAGACTTGCACGCCCTCTTCGTTCACGGCACCGACGACCGCTGGGATGATGCGAGGCCACGCGATGGACATGCGCTAGTGCTTGAGTCCGAGGCTCTTCATGAGCTGGACGTCCTCCTTGTAGCGGTGGTAGTGGTCGCACGCGAACTCGCCTGTGTCGCCGTTGTGGGTCTTGCCAGGCGTGCGTGAGAACGCGTCCCACACGCAGTCGCCGCGACCGCCTTCGTTGACGGCGCCTTCGATCTGGTACGCGGCCGTGGAGACGCCCCACACAAAGCCGTCGGGGAACTGGAGCTCCTGAGCCCGTAGTCCTGTATTGGTAGCTGTATGGTGCGGGTGTCTTCAATGCCGCCAGTTGGGGAATGAGCTCCTCGTTGATCTGGCCCATTTGGTGAGTGGGACCCTAGTGGAAAGTACAGCACCTTGAAGGACCCACCCAGTCGGTGGCAGTTACTCGCAACGGTCGGTGATTGGCTACACAATCGACGTACTGGTTTAGCGATTGATACCAAATATACCGGTAGCTGTTTTCTTACCGGTAAGTGTAATCGCAAAATACCGGTTTTGTGATGATACCGATATTGAGATCCTTTTTGGGATCCATTTAGTGACATAAACGCGGTAGTGACAGCGCGTGTCTCTGGGCGTCACCAGATACGCATCGACCCAATCACGACTACGGAGCTGCTTGCCTGCACGCGACGTCACGCCACGGATTGCCATCGCGACCCGCTATTGCCATCGCCGCTCGCCTTTCTTGTCTGTCGCAGCACCGATCGCTCACTCGCTGCGCATTCTTCAGTTCCCCGTCGCAGCGCCTCCCATCCGCTCATTCTCCAGCTCGCCGCCATGGTGCTCTCTCTGTCTCGCTCCTCCTCCACGCTGCGCAACGCGCGGCGCTCGCCGTTGCTGCGGCTGCTGCACACGGCCACGAAGACCTCGAATCTCCCCAGTCTGCTTGTGATCAACGCCGGCTCATCCTCGCTCAAGTACAAGCTCTTCGCACTGGATCAAGCCAACCAGAGCGTCGGCAAGCCGCTCTTCTCGGGGCTCGTGGAGCTGTCGAATGAATCGTCACCCGACGGCCGCCTCGTCCACCAGAACCTCGTGGACGCCGGCAGCAAGAAGCAGGAAGTGCGTGTGCCGCTGCCCACGCACCGCGTCGCATTGGAGGAAGCCGTGCAACGGTTCTTTGGTGACGACCTCCACGGCATCCAGGCGATTGGTCACCGTGTCGTCCACGGCGGTGAGAAGCTCCACGACGCGTCGCTGCTGACCAAGTCGGTGCTCGCGACGCTCACGGACAACATCTCGCTGGCGCCGCTTCACAACCCAGCGAATCTTCTTGGTGTCGAGGTGGCGACTGAGGTCTTTGGCTCCAAGATCAAGCAGATCGGTGTGTTTGACACGGCGTTCCACGCGACGATGCCGCCCAAGGCGTATATGTACGCGGTGCCGCGGGATCTGTACGAAAAGCATGGTGTGCGTCGCTACGGCTTCCACGGCACGAGCCACCAGTACGTCGCCCAGCAAGCCGCGGATCGATTGGGCAAGCCACTCTCGAGCTGCAACTTCATCACGTGCCACTTGGGCAATGGCTCGAGCATGGCGGCGATTAAGAACGGCAAGTGTATCGACACGACCATGGGCCTCACGCCGCTAGAAGGACTCGTCATGGGCACGCGCAGTGGCGACGTGGACCCTGCGCTGCACAACTTCTTGGCGTCTCAGCTGGATATGACCATGCCGCAGGTCGACAAGCTGCTCAACAAGCAGAGCGGCCTGTTGGGGCTGTGTGGTGACAGCGACATCCGCAAGATCCAGGACCGCATCCGTGAGAAGAAGGACCCGCTGGCTGATCTTGCTCTTGACGTGTTCAGCCACCGTGTCCGTAAGTACCTCGGCGCGTATCTGTTGGAACTGAACGGCAAGGTTGACGGCATCATCTTCACTGCCGGCATCGGCGAGAACTCGGCGATGGTGCGTGAGCGCGTGTGTCGCGACGTGAGCGCGTTGGGCATTGAGCTGGATAACGAGAAGAACGCCGTGTCGATGCTGGGTGAAGGCCCCATGGAGATCCAGTCGAGCGGTTCGCGTATTAAGGTGCTCGTGATCCCTACGGACGAAGAGCGCAGCATCGCCGAGCAGACGTACAAGATCGCCTTCCAGCAGTAAAAGATCAAAAGAGACCATGACGAGATAACCATGTGCTCTTTACAAAACTAGTGGCCAGTGGAGTTGTATTTGTCTGATTTAACATGAACACGCCGAAGAATCACTTTTCGACTTCCAACAACGTGGCTACTGTCATTCTTCGGGAAGTTCGTGGACGTCAAATAATCTTCATCTTTTGCGCACCGTCGAGAATTTTAACCACGGCTTCGGCATCTTTTCGTTGCTGAACCACCAATCCAAGAGGTGTCGTTGGCGTGATTCTCAATCGCTACCGGTAAAGATTTCGAGCGATGACGAATGTACGTCACTCGCGCGCCATAGCCCTCCATGTTGAACTTGACGTTTTGGCCATAATCTACCGCTGCCACAGCTGTCCCCGGATGTCCAAAGCGCGTCACTTTCGACATCGCTGTGGATGTCGCCTGAGAACAAAAATGTGAGAAAGTCCACACATAATTAGCCCTATTAGCCTATCCTAGTATTATATATTAACTAGCCGAATATATTCTCTTATAACCGTATTTGCACATGATGTGTCCCACACCAAATCCTCTTCTAAAACCGCTTTTGCGCCTTTGGCAGGTTGGATTGGGATTGGGACGCACGAAGCGACCAAGGCAAGTGAAGAGCTCAGATCAAGCGCGAAGATGCGCGTGGATATCGATGGCCTCGAGGTGATCTTCCCGTATGAGCGAATGTACGCGGAACAGCTGCAGTACATGCGCGAGCTCAAGCGTGCGCTGGACGCGCAGGGCCACTGCATGCTGGAGATGCCCACCGGAACGGGCAAGACCGTGTCCCTACTGTCGCTCGTGTTGGCGTACAAGCACGCGCATCCGACGGCCGGCAAGCTCATCTACTGCACGCGTACAGTGCCCGAGATGTCCAAGTGTGTCGAGGAGCTCAAGCATCTCATGGAATACCGCCGCACGTACTACGGCGACCAGTGCCAGCTCACGGCCGTGTGTCTGAGTTCGCGTCGTAACATGTGCGTCCACCCACGCGTGATGGCGAATGCCGACGGTGAAGCTGTCGATGGCCAGTGTCGCCAGATGACGGCGTCGTGGGTACGCGCACGCGCAGCGAAGAACGCCCAGGAAGAGGCGCCGAACGATGTGGAGCTCTGCTCTTATTACGAGAACTACGAGTCCCGCAAGAGCGACGAGACTTTGCTTCCACCGGGTATCTACTCCATGGACGATCTCAAGGAACTCGGCCAACAGAAAGGATGGTGTCCGTACTTTCTCACGCGGTACGTCGTGACGTTTGCGGACGTGGTCGTGTACAACTACCAGTACATGCTGGACCCGAAGGTGTCCAACTTGGTCTCGCGCTCGTTCGAGAAGGAGAGTATTGTGGTGTTTGACGAAGCCCACAACATCGATAGCATCTGTATCGAAGCGCTGTCGGTGGAGCTGGACCGTCGCTCGCTGGACCGCGCGTCGCGGAACCTCAGCACCATCAGCACGCAGGTCAACAAGATGAAGCAGGCCGACAAGGCGCGGCTCGACGCCGAGTACAGACGGCTCGTGGAAGGGCTACGCTCGAGCGGCACGGTCGTCGCGCCGTCCTACACGAACCCACAGAACAATCGAGCCATTGGCACGGGCGACGATATCCTGTTGGGTACGCCCGTGCTTCCCGACGACGTGCTGGACGAAGCTATCCCTGGAAACATTCGCCGTGCTGAGCACTTCTTGGCGTTCATGAGACGACTGATCGAGTACCTTCGCACCCGCATTCGCGTTCGCAACGTCGAGTCGGAGACACCGCAGGCGTTCCTGCACCAGCTCAACCAGAGCATCGCCATGGAGACCAAGCCCATGAAGTTCTGCGCCACGCGGCTCAACTCGCTCATGCGCACGCTCGAGATCACCAAGCTGGAAGAGTTCAACTCGCTCACAGCCGTCGCCGACTTCGCCACGCTCGTGGCGACGTACGCTGAGGGCTTCATGCTCATCATTGAGCCGTTCGACGGCACCTCGGGGGCTCTGGATCCCGTGCTGCAGCTCGCGTGTCTGGACGCGTCGCTGGCCATTCGCCCCGTGTTTGAACGCTTTTCCAGTGTGATCATCACGTCCGGTACGCTGTCGCCCATCGACTTGTACCCGCGTCTGCTCAATTTCAACCCTGTGATCCGCGAGTCGCTGCCCATGTCCGTGTACCGGTCGTGTATTTGCCCGCTCGTGATCACGCGTGGCAGCGACCAAATGCCCGTGAGCACTAAGTTCGATCTGCGCGACGACATGTCGGTGGTGCGTAACTACGGCACGTTGCTGCTGGAGATGGCGGCGTGTACGCCGGACGGCATGGTCTGCTTCTTCCCGTCGTACATGTACATGGAGAAGATCATCGGCCAGTGGGACTCGCTGGGCGTACTCAAGCGCGTGCTGCAACACAAGCTGCTATTCATTGAGACGAAGGACATTGTCGAGACCACGCTCGCGCTGGACAACTACAAGAAGGCCTGCGACTGCGGCCGCGGCGCCATTTTCTTTTCCGTTGCGCGAGGAAAGGTCGCCGAAGGCATCGATTTCGACCGCCACTATGGCCGCTGTGTGATTCTGTTCGGTATTCCGTTCCAGTACACGCTGTCCAACAAGCTTCGCGCGCGACTCGAGTACTTGCGATACACGCACCAGATCCGCGAGGGCGACTTCCTGACCTTCGACGCGTTGCGCCAGTCTGCGCAGTGTGCCGGTCGTGTGCTGCGTAGTAAGACGGACTACGGACTCGTGATCTTCGCCGACTCGCGCTACAACCGCCTCGACAAGCGCACGAAGCTGCCGCCGTGGATCACGCAGTTCCTGGTCGACTCGCACTTGAACCTGTCGGTGGATATGGCTGTGTTCATGGCCAAGAAGTATCTGGCGCTCATGGCGCAGCCAGTGGACGACAACACCAACGTGAACTCGATCCTGTTGGACACGGAGGGCGTCCAGAAGTGGCTCGGACGCCACGCGATCCAGGCGCTGGATGGTGGCGTAGACAACAAGACCCAGGCGTAAATCTACGAGTCGTTTTCGCAATAAGGCCATCTCACAAGGTCAATCAAAGCCACTTTTTTTTTTAATATTCCTTGACCAAGCCAAGTTTGTCGCTGCTTTCGTAGTGTGATGCTCTCCTCCGTGGATAATACTTCATGCGCAGCCGTGTTTCATTCGCCTTGCCGTCGATCTTGCCTGTGGAGTGTCTTCATTCGCCTTGTTCTTGACCCCTTCGATCCCTTCGACCTTCCAGCACGCGCGTCAGGATGCCTGGACCACGGGTCCGACTCTGGAAATTGGATACATAGACCACGGGTCTGAATCCGCCTCTGGCAACGTGCGCCGCCTTGACCTTGCCTCGACTTGGCTGGACTTCTCGTCTGTCATCTACATGATTGAGTGGGTCAGCCCCCAGTCTGCCGCATCCGCACGCTCGGCCTCCCCGTAGGAGGAGGACGGAAGGCAGTGGTACTCACCATGACCGACGCGTGTTGCTGCGCTTCTCCATGCTGCTGCTCTGCTACGCTGCCTCGCTAGTTGGTGGATTGGCTTCTTGTATTGTGAGCGGCTTCTCGAAATCTCACTTTGAAGATGAAGCTTGGTGACCTGGTGAAGTGAACAGCCAACTTGGCTCAACATATACAACCAATCAAAGGCACTCCTTGTCTGACCAAATTAGCCAATGGGCGCAGTTTAGGCTACTGTATTGTGTGATCCAGTATGCTGATAGAAAGGAATCTCAGGACTGCATGCTGTAGAAGAGGTTTTGGGTACATTCTACGATGATGTTCGATAGCGTTCCTATCTGACACGAATCTTGCTGCTGTGCTGGGAAGGACATGACGACGACGACGACCATCCCGCGCGGCGTGGCGTCAAGGCAGGAACGTCCCAACCAACGCGAGCATCCACGTGAAAGCCACTTCTCCAAACGACCTACGGCGCCGATCACTGACGGCTCCAACCAGCATCTATGAAGGTCAGTGGGTGGCACGCGCACCGCGATGGCGCCCACGACTGCACCGAGACGAAAGAGCCTAGCGCACGCGCACCATGACCGCAAGACCACCCGCCGCGACCGCAAGCGCAAGCGACTCCACGATTGGACGCAGGACGACGAGGAACGCGAAGCCGACGATTACGATGGCGATGAAAAGTGAAAGGCGGCGCGAGTCAAGAGTACACACCAGCATGCTTCTCCGCTGATGGGCGGACTCCACGATGTGGTCACGGCGCTGGTGACCGGTACGGCACTTCAGCAACAGCAGCAGCGCCAGTACGTGGAGGTGGTGTACAAGGGATCGACGCGTGCGATCGTCGGACCGGGATTCCAGGTGCGCGAGCTGCTCCTCGGTAAGGAGACGGTGTCCTTTTGCGTCTCAGGAACGGCCACTCGAGACCAAATGGCGACTCTACGCAAGGCGTTCACGCGTGGAGAGCTCCTGAACGCGATGCTCGACGCCAAGGACATCGTCGAGCACTTGCAGGTCGAAACAGCGCAGGCAACACCCTCGAGAGCGGCCTCGAGAGCGACCACATCTTCGAGCTGCAGTGCAACGGTGCATCTGACGAGCAAGGCGCACGTGGCGCGCTTTCTCAAGCATATGAAAGCGCTTCACGCGGTTGTGGGCGATCTCGAAGTAGAGGATTTTAGCGTCCACTCGCCGCTTGCAGTGCCGTGATGTCCTGTGGTGATCAAAGACAAGGTGTTCACCGACTTCGTGTCCGACTCCACGTCCAAGTCCAAGCGTTCGTACGAGTTTCGCGCATCAATTGCAGCCGACATCCGCAAGTGTTTTCACGACAGCATCGCCAAGATCAAGCAGTACGCGCAAAACAACGGCGTCTCGTGGAACGAAGAGGCGTTGTCAGATTTCAGGACGCCAGTGCAGTTGAGGCTTCACAGCACTTCACGCGACGCACTCCAGCGCGTGGAAGCGATGCTGGACGCCGCGGTGGAAGCCCAGCCGTACGAGGACGCCATCTTCCGATCAAGGTACAAGAGCCAGAGTGACTGGGCATTGCGAGCTAGCCAGATGCTCGCAGTCGCGCAGGACACGAACAACGCGGTGTGCTTTCGCAGCTGCAAGATGGAGCGCGTGCTGTGGGTGTTCGGCTCGAAGTCGCATCATCGAGAGATCGTCCACAGAATGAAGCTGAACAGCTTGTCTAGGCTCCACCGTGCGAGACGAGTCGTCGACGAGTGCAGTGTGTGCCACCGTCCAGCCACGAATCCGTCGATCGTGTTCACGAGTTGCCAGCACACGTGCTATGTGAGCTGCACGCTCCCCGGGATCAGCACGTCAAGTCGGCTGCCAGTGCGATGCCCAGCTACGGATTGTGGCAGCGAGATCCACGTGAGCGATGTGCTGCAGCTGACGAAGGACGTGGACGCGCTGGTGGAGACGGCCGTGCTGGACTACGTCGCCAAACACCCGGGGTTGTGTGTGGTGTGTCCCACACTGGGTTGTAACCAGATCTTGCCTCGCCCCAGTGCCAACTCAGTCGACCAAACAGTATCGTGCGAGAGCTGCAAGCAGATCTACTGCTTGGCGTGTTGTGACGCCACTGGCCTCGCAACGCTGCGTCACGAAGGCAAGACATGTGCAGAAGCGCGACGCGCCGGCTTGCTGAGCGTGGCGGACCACGTGAACTACGTCCGCAACCACATCTTGACGCTCCAGTGTCCGCACTGCCGGACGGCGTTCTACAACAGCGATGGCTGCCTGTCGATCACTTGTGGCAATTTGACTTGCTCGCGATACTTTTGCGCCTGCTGCCTCGCGTTCAGCCATGTTGAGTGCGACGTCGTGCAAGCCCACGTGAGAAAGTGCACCAAGAACCCTCTCTCTGGACGGCTCCTCAGTTCCGAGGCGTCACTGGCGACTGTCCATCGCACTCATCGTGAGCGATCGCTGCGTGAGAGTATCTCAAGACGCGGATTGAGTCTGCAGTGTCGCGGCTGGTGCAAGACCTGTCGGACCTTGGCTTGCCAGACGCGAGTGGATTCCAGCGGTCGAGTGCGTGGTGGCCTTTCAGCTGACAGATTGGCAGTGCAAGTCATTCACGAACATGCTGACGTTGACGCTGAAATCCAGTATGATACCAGTTCCAGTTCTAGGTCAGCTCAAGCGCCATCCAGTACATTCCAAGAACGCTAGCTTTTCAATCATGATGTTAGTTCTACGAGTTGTGGCGTTGCATTTTTTCTCATGTGATCAATGATGGCTGTAGCATCGACGTCACTGGACAGCGGATGGGTTGGTGGCTTGGACAGCACGCCAAGCAAGACTCAGGTATGAGATCTGTGCGTGCGAGTTCGTGTGCATCAAAACAGTTGGAGACTGTGTCAGTATAAAAGCATACTTCACTTGTTGGAAGGCTTCCTTGGCGCACCACCAGTCCGACTGGACTAGCTTAGAATCGTCTTCTTCTGCGGAAGTGATGCGATACTTCTGGGTGCGTAACCGTCCTTCATTCGATTTGTCCATGACCTTGCACTTCTTGCACGCGCGTCAGGATGCCTGGACCACGGGTCCGACTCAGGGCTACCGCGGTCCGGACTGCTCGCTCAAGGAGTGCCCGAGTGGCCCCGACATTCTACTGGCGCATGGAAACGTCCAGGGTCGTGACTGTGGCGGCCGTCGCAAGTGCAACTACGAGACCGGCACGTGCGAGTGCTTCCCAGGCTACTACGGCACCTGGTGCGGTGCCCAGACCACCGCGCTCTGCAGTGGCGTTGCCTGTACATCGACACCTCCAGCGTCTTTGCTTCCTTTCCAAAACACACACACACACATACACGCAAGTGGTGTGTGTGTGTTTTGCAAATTCCCGATCCGTCGAAAACACCATTTAGGACTCGAAAAAACAGCCCAAAACAACCATTTTCCCAATACAAAACACACACAAAATAATGCAGAGGGCCCTGGCAAAGGTAACGTGTATTCTCCTCTTCGTCTCCTTCCTCCATTGCTTTGTCGTGGTCGCGGCGGAGCTCACGATGCCATCTAGCTACTGTCCTCGCGGGCGAACAGGAACTGCTGCAACTCGAATGTCCTGTCTTTTTGTGCACTGTAGCCATTTCGGAAATGTATCCAAGACCTCTGTTGTAGGCCACACTTGTAGCATATAATCCAGGGTACCTTCTATCAGCATGCGGAATCACCAAACAAAGTACGTGGGAAGGAAGCCTCTGATTGGCTATATATGTTGAACCAAGTTGGCTGTTCACTTCACCAGGTCATCTTCCAAGAGAGAGAGGATTCCTCTTAGGAATCGAGAAGCCGCACACAGAACAAGAAGCCAACCAATCAACAAGTGAGGCAGCGAAGGAGCAGCGTACGCGGTATGGAGAAGCTCAGCAGCGAACGCTGGTCATGGCATGTACTACAGTTTTCCTTCCTCCTACTACTGGGAGGCTGAGCGTACGGATGCGACAGACTGGGGCTGACAAACTCAATCATGCAGATGGCAGACAAAGAGTCCAGGCAAGGTCAATGAGAGGTGAAGGTCAAGGTCAAGGCGGCGCGCGTTGCCCCCAGAGGCGGATTCAGACCCGTGGTCTATGCCTGATGATCTGAGACTTCGCGCGTTGGATCAAGATCTGGCAACACCCGAAAGCCGCACTTACAGTGCACGCAGAAACCGGAGGAAGCTGCTTGACGAGTGGGGTTCACTGAGAGCGCTCAAGTTGAGAGAGATAATCTACAGTAGTGTTGAAGCACGCGCTCAAACTGGATCATCGTGCCAAGCGTCACTGCTTGTATTGGGATCCCAGAGGCAGGAGTAAACGAGCAAACGCAAATGCACGCAGCCACAAACACGGTTTATGGTCACGTCGGATTAGAGTTTATGCCGAAAATGACGCAATCGCCATGTTGTGAGTACCAGACTTGTGGCGACACACCGTATTAATACCCCAATCGATTGCGATTGGCAGCTTTGGCAGCCACTAAAAAGCGACATAGGACTCACAACAGCAGTTGGTTATCCTCCTGGATCAATTGCCTTTTGTTCATTTCGTAATCCCACAAAAACAGCGACCAAGTTGTTATGTTCGTATCCACAGCATCATCCAACGGACGGTCGTCTCATTAAGGATCTTGCTACTCAAAAGCACATGCGGCTATGTAGTGCTGTAGGCTTCCTGCACTTTCGCGAGGAGATTGTCGAATGGGGGCAGATCGATCTGCCGATGACTCCAATTCATTCGCAAATCTACCAGCTTTCCATCAAAGCCACCTTACCACCTCCACCACTACTACCTCAACATGCCTCGCATCGTCATCATCGGAGCCGGCCCCGCGGGCGCTGCCATGACGACCTTCGCCAACACGCTCAAGCCAGCAGACAAAACGGAGATTGTCCTGCTGGAGAAGAACAAGTTCTACTACGGCGTTCTAGTGCGGCGCACCACGAGCTTTCACGGAGGAGAGCTACGCCAACAAGATGTTCATCCCGTACGACAACGTCGTGCTGGAGCACGCGAGGTCCTTCGTCAAGTTCGTGCGTGCGGTTGCGACGAGCATCTCCTCCAACCCGAACACGGTCTCGTACCAGCGCATCGGCGACGACGACCAGCCAGCCAACAAAAGCGACGTGGTCATCTACGACTATCTCATCGTCGCTACAGGCAGCTCGTACACAGTGTCCATCAAGCACGACAGTAAAAACTACTCACGCGAGTACACGGAGTCCAAGATCAAGGAAGTGCGCGAGAACATCGCCAGGGCCGACAAGATCCTGATCGTAGGCGGCGGAGCCGTGGGCTGCGAGACGGCCGCGGATATCGCGTATCACAACCCGAACAAGCAGGTCACGATCGTCTCGAGCCAGCCAAAGTTGCTCATGGTCGACAACGTCAAGGAAAAGCTGCGTGAGAAACTTCTCGAGTCACTCCACAAGTTCAAGATCCGTGTCATCCTTGGCGAGAGACTGGATGAGCGACTTAAGGGCAACTCGTTCACACGTCGCACGTTGCGCACCGACAAGGGGACGGCCATCGACTCGGACATCCAGCTTCTCTGTGCAGGCTTCGAGCCAGTTGTGGAGCTCGTCGATACCATGGAACCCTCGATGATCGACGGCAACGGGGCCATCAAGGTGAACGATCTATTCCAGCTCGACCACGCGGCGTACCGCCACATTTTCGCGTTGGTTGGGAGACGCAGTCAACCACAAGACGCCGAAGATGGGCTACTACGCGGCCCAGCAGGCTGACCACTTGGCCAAAGAGCTCATCGCTGTGATCCGCAAGTCGCAACCCGCTGTCACCAAGCCGTTCCCAGCCGTCACAGTGCAGGCACTCGTCGTGCCTCTCGGTCCAAACGGCGGTGTCTCGCAGTTGCCATTCTTTGGAGGCTGGGTGCTCGGCGACTGGACGCCGCGCATGATCAAGTGATGTACTCCGAAACTGCACTTCACGGCGGCGTCATTTTCGAGACCTTTTCGAATTTGTGAGTGCCTTTTCCGATTCCAAGGTTTGAGAGAATCACATTGGTGGCCGATGTATCGGTAATATTTGACGATATGAACACATTTGCTTCGCCACATCACAATCCTAGTCATCCACATCACACCACACCACATCATTCATGTTCACTTCAGTGACATCGAAGCCATGGCACTAAAAGCACCAACAAAACCAGCCGAACAAAACACCAACAAAAACCTGCCAAAACGATAACGAAAATGGAAGCTGCAAACATGCCAAGAGAACGCCAAGAGAACCTCGCCATCACCAGCTCCCCCAGGTCCCAGAAGTTTCCAGAATGAACAAC
>JAADWY010000111.1:0-64812 GCA_023336355.1 Pythium dissotocum | reverse complement strand
CGCCAAGCTTGATGCCGTTCATGTCCACGTCTTCAGTCTGCGGCTCGGCGCTCTGGTCCGTGGGCGTGAACACCGAGACGAAGGCGCCGGCGGGACTCGTGCTACTGTCGAGAGGCTTGAGACTCGGCAGGTCCGACGTCATGGCGAAGGGTGCGGCAGGCGTCTTGCCCATGGTTCAGTGGTTTGGTGGTTGCGATGGGAGGCTGCGAGTGGCGGTGCTGGACGCAGCGCAGGACGCGGAATGAAGCAGAAGACGACGGTCTCAGTTAGCCAGCTTTTGTCTTCGCTGAGTGGTTTCTGCTTTGGACTTGTACCTTTGCAAATAGATAGTTGGCGCACCCAATGGATATGTTCTGGTTGGCGTAGGGTGTTGTAGACCTCTATGAATGAATGTGAGATGCTGCCTGATGATGGTGTCGCAACGGAAGAACAGCAGCGAACAGTCGCAGAAGAGAGACAGGGGAACACGGGAGGATGGATGGAAGTATCAGATACCTGAGGAGGAATTGGACTCAGATTCTGAGACCAGTCGAAGACCACTTCAACGTCAATCAGGAAGAGGACTCTATGACTGGTGTATTGGTATTGTACAGATAAATACAGGCTCTACAAGTACTCTCTAGTGTTTTCTATGCGGACGCAGGGCTCAACTCTTTCTCACCCACCGTCGGCTCGTCCTTCGGTTTGACGGTCTCACTTGCAGGCTCGTCGTCCTCCTCTTCGATCACCGTCTCAAGTATGCTGCTCCGACGCTTCTCCGGATCGCGGCTTGTTCTCCGTTGGCGAGGACCGTGTAGGAAGACCGTGATGCGTGCGTGGATCAGAGACACCAGCCACAGCGACGCCAACGCCAAGCCTACGACTAGCGACGATCGCACGTACACCAAGCCCAGCTCTGCGAGTTGGGCGTACCCAGTGTTGAGTGCAAGCGGCGGTTTGATGCCGCCGTCGCACGAGCGCAGAGGACACGCAAAGCCGATCTGCTTGTTGTCGTAGTCGAAGACGGTGTAGTACGCGCGCAAGAACACGTCGCCCAGGATCACAATGTCCGAGGCCGACACGTCCAATTGCGGCGTGCACACGCTGTTCTCACAACGCACGTAGTCGGATCCTTGCAGCACGAACTGCTGACTGCGGTCGTCATCTCCAACGTTTGCGACCGCAGGGCCGAAGGCAAACGCCAGTGCTGGGAAGTCACTGTGGTCGCAGTTCCGACAGGAGAAGCCGCCGCTTCGATGCGAATGGCTGCGGAAGCGGGAGCCGATGTGCTTCTGAATGGACTGGATCGTGGCGTCGTAGGCGGCGGTCGGGAGGAGGATCAGCGACGTACCCGAGTCCACGATCGCCGTCTGCGCTGGCGTCTCGTCGTCTGCCGCGCTCGACAGAATGACTTGTGGGCCAGAGTTGGCGACGATGATGCTCATTTCGTGGAGATACAGCGACCAGAAACCAAAGGCGCTCGAGTACGAGTCGCTCACGACCGGGAAGCGGTGCCACGAGGCGTCCTGTCCAGCCAGCGCGTCGTCCACACCGCCAAACACGAGCTGCGACGACGGCGATGCTGATGGAAACGGACTGATGTACAGTGAAAACACCAGCGGAAGCTGGTAGGCGTCACTGTCACGCAGCATCTCAAGCAGACTAGGCGTGGAGACCCTCGCGAGCTGCGGCATGGCGAGTCCCACGATGCCCTCGGTCAGGAACCGCTGGATCTCGTGGCCTTGCTGCGTGACACTGCCGATCTGCATGGCGTGTAGCCGCAGCGACTCGCCCATTCGTAGCGAGTCGCGCGTGATCTGGCCCTTGACGCTGCCGCTTCCGTACTGCAGCTCAAACGCCCCCAGCGCCGCCGTTTCCTCTTCTTGTTCACTGTCATTGAGTGTCGTGTTGGAGTGGTATCGATGGAAGCCCGCGCAGGCGCGACAGGACTCGCTGGGCACCCAGACGTCGCTGGATCCCGTGTCGAAGATCACGCGGAAGGGCTGCTCGCCCACGTGGACGGTCGCGAAGAACTGCATTTGGTCGAAGTTTTCCAGCGGAATGCGGACGAGAGACGCCGCGTCGGCGGTGTCTAGCGAGCGAGTAGGAGACGCCCAGAGGCCCAAGCTCATGGCCAGCACCGCGCTGTGTAGCTGGCGCCGTCGTGTCATGATGGTGGGCGATGAAGAAGGCTTATAACGGAGAGAGACCGCGGGCGGCGGACGCCACCGTCGCATTCTTCTTCTGCAATGTATTGTTGGCTTTCCGGGTGTTTTCCGTACCTGCTCGTGTGACCGGCCATCACATATGAGGCGTTGTGATTGGTGGAAATCGCAGCCTCAAGCATGAGTAATGCATGATTAGATGCGTTTGATTGGCAAAAAATATCGTAGGAACTGATCGATTGGATGGAACACCTGGAAAGGTCCACAGGTTCAAGCGGCTGGATGGGCCCGTTAGGTTCCAATTAGTCACAGTTTGTGACCTGGAAACGCTACAGCACAGTACAGCGTGGAGGCTTTTGCGTCGACGGGATGACGCCGTGGAAGACCCACACGGCAGTGGGAATCGAGGCTTGCGGTGTTCCAGACAATGGATGGACTCATGGTTTACGTTTTTGGTTTATGGTCAAGTGTGACTACTGTAGCGGAGGAGGCTTGTCATCAGACAAAGACAGATACGAGACACAAAGTGGAATGCCGGGATGAGGCGCTGGCGTCAGGCTCTTCACTGCAGCGATGAGACTCTCACTGACTGTGGATCACTGTGTGGATCGCATTGCTTGTTGGTCTCCATCAGTGACAGTCAGCAGGAGCGGACACGTCGCCAAAAGATTCGAGGTCGTGCTCGCCAAGGAGCTCTTCCTGTGCGAGAGTAACACCATCCATACTCTTATAGTAGTTCATGCCCCATATTCAAACCCGTTTGTACTGAAATTGATAGCTCATGTCACCTTTCGCACGTAGCCAGTGCATCCACTGAATCTCCCGCCTAAGGTTGTTGAAGCGGATCCGCTCGTGGGCGAATCTTCTTGGCTGAGTTTGGTCTCCGTTTAGGCGATGGGCATGCAACTCCTGCAGGCCAATGGCACCACTGTTGACTGCTGCGGTGCTGCTCAACCATCAGCAGAACCGACGGAACGAGATTCCAATGGCCACGAGCCAGACCCGCGGAACATGAAGCAGGCGGCCCCTTTCGACTGAGCAGCTCTCCTCAGTCTTCAATCCGCTCAGCCGACGCCATTTCCCTCACCCCCATTGAAGATGTTTCGTGCCAAGACCTTCGCCACCGTCTTGCTCGTGGCGCTCGTGTCCTGCAGTGCTGCGACCGACGCGCAGTCAACGGTTGCGCCGGCGACCATCGACCCAGTGCTCCAGCAGGAGTGGACCAAGACGCTCCACCAAGTGGAGGACGCCATCACGGCATTCGCCAAGAAGAACAACCTGCCTGTGAGCGAGCCTCTGTTCCCATGGCTCGACACGACGCCAGCGCCAACGACTGTGACGCCAACACCGACGACTGTGACTCCAACGCCGACGACTGCGACTCCTCCTCCCACCAAGCCAGTTGCGACGACCAAGCCGCCGTACTCGCCTCGGCCTGGCCAGGGCGGCCAGCAAGGAGGACAACAAGGCGGCAGCGGTGGAAAGCCCAAGTGCTTGATCACTCTCAACCCAACGGATGAGCACAACATCAAGCTCAACTGCCCAACGACCGACCGCGTGCGTTTCATTGGCCTCGGTGATTGGGGCGAGGAGTTCATCGCGCCGTACGTGCTGGGTGTACGCGACGGCGTGATCGCACAGGCCAAGACCAACACGTTCGACTTCATCCTCGCGGTGGGCGACAACTTCTACAAGAACGGCGTGACCAACACAACCGACGAGCTGTGGCGGTCGACGTGGGTGGACCGCTGGCAGATCGGCACGAACCTCACGCTGCCGTGGATTTCATTCATGGGCAACCACGACTGGTACGGCAACGCGCAGGCCCAAATCGACTACGCCACGAGCCAGGAGGCCGGCGCCAAGTACTGGGTCATGCCCAGCAAGTACTACAGCATCGACGCGACCGTGCCCAACAACAAGCAGTTCAAGATCGCGGTCGTGGACACCATGACCATCAACACAACCACCGAGTTCGACTGGGCGGCGCAGCAGTACAGCGACCCCAAGGCCGACTTCGTGCTGGCGGCCGGCCACCACCACTTGTATTCGGCTGCCAAGCGCGGTGACAACAAGGATGCGCCCATGGTCAAGCTGCGCTCCATGATCGAGAGCTCGGACAAGGTCAAGGCGTATCTGTGCGGCCACGAGCACGACATGCAGTACCTGCGTGCGGCCAACAAGGACTACTTCATGTTCGGCGGCGGAGGACGAACCATGAACGAGACGGAGGTGGGGCCAGGAACCAAGGCTGAGACCGTGTACTTCAAGAAGAAGTACGGCTACGCCACGTTCGACATTTCAGTCGGAGCTCGCACCATGGTCGTCACCTACTACGTGTACAACAACCAAGGCCAAGTCATCGAGACCCCAGTCTTCAAGCGTCAGTACTAAACCTAAGGTTACTGACTACTGCTGTAGTGGCCCAGGCCGATTTCTTGCATACGTATGAAAAATAAGTGAATTGTGGCGTGAATACATGTCGAAATTGTGCGATTGAGATAGGTGTCTCCTGAATTTCCCATCGACGCAGTATTTTAACCAATAATCGGATGTTTTGAATGGATGGTCAGCCAATCATAATAGTCCAAGACGTGTGATTGGCTGAAATGCGGTTTGCCGTCTCCTCGTGTGTGGAGCTTCTGGAGCTCTTGGGGGCATTTTGAGCCGCCGACCGACGGCAAATGGCGACCATGGCGATGGCGACCGTGGCCAGCTCCGCGAACGCGCAACACAACCTGGCGGCGCTGCAGTCTCAGCTGCTGACGCTGCAGATGGAGAACGCGACGCTGACGAAGGAGCTGTGCGTGAAGGAGAACCACGTGCTCCAGAAAGAGCAGCAGTTCCGCGTGCTGCAGCAGCGCATGGAGGAGCTCGAGGGCGCCGTCGCGGCCTGGAAGGACCGCTATCTGCAGCAGCTTCAGCTCAACACCGCCGCTTCAGCAGCTGCGTCAGCGGCCGTGTCAGCATCAGCGGGCGTATCAGCGTCAGCATCAGCGGATGACAGCGGTGAGTGGACGGCGATGCTACTGCCCAAGCCCAGCAGCGCACAGGAGCTGCCGAACGCGGACGCCATGGGGTCGCTGGTGGAGAAGCTGTCGACCGCTGAGCGCGAGAAGCTGAAGGCGCTGATCGGCATGGAGCGCACGCGCAGTGCCGAGCAGCATCGCGCGCCGTGGGACGAGACCTTCGTGGACGTGTCAGCGGAGCTCCAGAGCGTGCTACTTCAGTACTTGCTGCCTGTGCTGCTGGAGACGCAGCGCATCGAGAACCAGCGCAACGCTGCTGACAAGGACGCCAGCATGAGCATCCAGTGTCTCACGAAAGTGTACACGAAGCAGGCGACCGACTTCAAGATCGTGTGTCAGCGCCAGAGCAGCAGCCCACGCTCAGCAGTCAGCGCGGCGAAGGACAGCGGGGTCTCAGCCGCCGCTGACTCCAGTCTCAGCAGCGCTGACAGCTCCATGGTCTCCACTAACATCAGACCGACACACGTACGCACGCCGTCAGCAGGTGCAGGTCTTCCGCAGTGGAACACTGAAGCCGCTCGTGTCAGCAGCGTTGGTCGAGGCAGCTACGGCGCCGTGACGACCTCGACGTCTATCGCCTCTACAACCTCCACGTCGTCAGCACAGTCGCCGACGGTGTCCGAAAGACAACCAGCAGCGGAAGAGCATCTATTCGACTGCGTCGAGTGTGAGAACGCCAAGCGCGGAGTCCCTGTGCCCCACGGACCGCGTGAGATCCACCCGACCAAGGCCGTGTACGTCTCAAGGCCGCTGGCTCCTCCGCCTGCGGCTTCTCCAGGAGCGTCAGCTATCCGACGATACTCACTCACACCCAGCAAGCTCAGTGCCACGAGTGCCTCGGATGCATCCAGGACCATGACGGTGGGCAGCGGCTTGTCTATCACGGGCTACCCGTCGTCCTCTCGAAGCGATGCCTTCTCCTTTCACGACGCAGACGGCGACCGACGCAGTGGTGCGTCCGCTGGAAGCCTCACAGGTGGCCTTCCGCCTGCGCCGCAGGCTCAGAAGGACTCGGGCAAGATCAAGAAGATCATGGGCAGCATGATGAAGGGGCTGAACCGCCACAAGCCGCAGCTCACGACCACGAACCCGCAGCTCGAAGAAGACGACTCGATCTGCGACGGATGCGGACGCGGGCCGCTGACTGGAGTCAAGTGGGTTTGTCGAACCTGCAAGGTCGTGAAAGAGCAAGAGTACGAGCTGTGCGAGAAGTGCTACGGCCAGGGCCTCCACGGCAAGGAGAACGAGGACGATTTGTTCGAGCGCATTGAGGAGATCGTTGTGTCCAAGTGCCCCAAGCTCGGCCGTGAGCAAGAACTGATGAAGCTACTGCGTTTCGGCATCTGCAAGGCCAACCTCAAGAAGTACAGCTTCTGTCTGACGTGGATCGCCGACCTACTGCTGTGCAAATCCACGACCGAGCTACGCGCGCGTGCATTGGAGATCTCACAGATCTCCCCACAAGTCCGCAGCGAGTTTGTGCGACTGCTGACCGAGCTGCTGAGCAAATACCGACGCAATATCGAGTTGATAACCGAGTGGCAACCGGTCACCAACGTGGCGACGAGCAGCGCGTCGCCAGGCGCTGGATCAAGCGACGACGGCATGGGCTCGAGCATGCTTCAGTTGGATACGCTCCGCATTTGGGTCAAGGATATCGCCGACTCTGCTGGCGGCCAGTGATTGAAAGGGGCGTGTGAGACGTTGGGAACCGATGAATAAGTGTGTATGGGAAGTAGAATTGTGATGCTGCCACTAGCGATTCCAATACAAAGGAAATCATTGGCGTGAATGAGAGGCATATCATATTTAGAGATGCGAGCTCATTCTCTCTCCAGGCCAAATTTTCGAAAATGGGACGCCGCTGACAGAGGAAGAAGCATGCGAGTGACGAAGGCCTCCGTATCCGACTGGGAATACGGGCATGTCGGCTAAAAGCACCACCCCAACGGCCATCTCTGTCGGATTTCATCCGTTTTTCGAAGAAAAGTTTCACGGTCTCCGCTGCGAAATCAGCCATCTCAGTGGATCGCTATTCGTGGCATGGACATCGTCGCATCTTCAGCTTGTCCCGCCCTCAGTCAGGCATGACTCGGAATGACAAGCTTGCTGTTTGCAGGGCTACCTGTAGCAATGTCTGGGGCGTTTACAGCCTCTGATACCTACATCAAACGTCGTATCTGCCTCCTCTCAGCCAGGCTCCCAATCCCATTCCGTGGCACGCCAGCCTCTAGATCTGGTATACCACGGCAACTAATCGGCTAGTGATCAGCCAAGCTTAGTCACGCAGCATCCCACGCACCCACTTGATGAAACTCACGCGCTAGATGCTAAATCGAGCCCAGTGGGACGGATCTTTTGTCTCGTACTCTCTACAGTATCCGATCTCCTGCGCGTTTTCTCCTTCAGCACCACCGTCAGGCCATGAGAGCACCCCTCGTTACACCGCAAGCCTTCGATACGGAGCTGATGGCTTGGCCAGGGCCGTTGGAGCCGTCTGTCAGACACTCACTTCTTCTACGTACAGCTCCAGCGCACGTGAGAGATCCACTTCGTCGCCATGCTCCGCCCACTTCACCCGGTTCTGCGTCGCTCGGCCGCGCCGCTTCTGCTGTTGCTGCTCGCCATGTCGGCCTTGGTCTCCGCCGATGACGTCTCCGCTCTCGCCACGACTCCACCGGCCCAGTGCAAGCGTCTCACGGATGCCGACAGCACGTTCGTCTCGGCACTGTCCGTGCTGGGCAACGTCGGCTCGCAGGCGTCTGCGTTCAAGCTGCTGGCCAGTCCAGGCGTTCTCGCTCCCATCGACGCGTCGCTGCCGTCGCTGTCCAAGTGTGTAGCATCGACCAATCCTCTCGACCTGCTGGCCGCAGTGGCCGCTTCGTCTCCGGAGGCCGCGCAGTGTCTTCAGGATGTCAACAAGCTCCAGCAGATCAACTGGCTGGCTTTGTCGGGGCCGACGCTGTTCGCGGACACGCTCTGTCCTACGTTCAAGGCCCTCGTGCCGTGCATCAACGACGTGCTACTGCCGCTTCTCGAGCCAGCTCTCAGCAACACGGGCGGATGCTGCGATGACCTGCTCACCGAAATCAACGTGGCGTTCGGTGCGCCGCTGAAGCCGACGCTGACCAAGCTGCTTCAGGTTGTGGGCAACGCGCTGTGCAGTGAGCGAACGACCACGTCAGCGCAGTCGTTGGCCAAGCCGGACACGTGCGGAGACTCGCTCTTCAACAACTGGTACCCGTATCTGAGCACAGGCACGGTCGACGTCCCAACGGCTGATAACAAGGCATTCTGGAGCACTATCAACACCTTCCAGATCCCAAACAGCGAGGTGTGTAAGGCTGCGCGATCGCAGCCGTTCCTCACGACGGCTAAGACGACGCAGGAGTTCGGCTACCCGAACGTGACGCCATACGGAAGCTGCTACTTGCCCATGGACGCGCTGCAGCAGTACGTCCGCGCGCTGCCTCTGTGGAACGTGATTGGCGTTGGCTCTGTTGTCCAGACGGTGTACGGTAACGAACGTTGTCTTGACGGCAAGGACTTTGTCATGTGGGCGATGGACGACAACGGCGCGCTGATCAAGGCGACGCGTATTGTGGACAGTTTTGTTGGTGTATTCACACTCATGACGAGTGGGGCAGTCGTCACGCCAGCCGTCACGCCAGCGCCGACGGATCCAGAGACGCCCGCACCGTCAACAGAGACTCCTGAACCAACGACCGAGACTCCGGCTACCCCGGCCCCGACTACTGAGATGCCAACGGATGAGCCGACGGATGAACCAACAGACAAGCCAACGGATGCGCCTACCGATGCACCAACGGATGCGCCAACGGATGCTCCTACGGATGCGCCAACCGATGCTCCTACGGATGCGCCAACCGATGCTCCTACGGATGCGCCAACCGATGCTCCTACGGATGCGCCAACCGATGCTCCTACGGATGCGCCAACCGATGCGCCAACCGATGCTCCTACGGATGCGCCAACCGATGCGCCAACCGATGCGCCAACGGAGGCTCCTACGGATGCGCCAACCGATGCGCCAACCGATGCTCCTACCGATGCGCCAACGGATGCGCCAACGGATGCGCCTACGGAGGCTCCAACGGATGAACCGGGTAACTCAACGGACGTTCACGACGTTGCAAAGTTTATCTCTGGAGACGATGCCGATGCTGAGACGACGCTGCCGACGCCAGCGCTAACTCCGAAGACCACGGCGTCAAAGCGTCAGTTGGCCGACACGAAGAAGGCCCTCAATGTGACTGACGTTGTGCGCTCACTGGTGTGGCAGCTGAGTATGGTCGAGGACCAGGTCTGCTTGCACATCCCAAACGGCGTCCAGTGCACATTCCCTGGCGAGCTGCTCACTGTGCCGTACCCAGAGGTCTCTGCCACGACGGACGCACCGACAGAGCCACCGCAGACTGGTGGCAACCCAACGGATGTACCAACGCAGCCACCACAGGCTGGCGGTAACGGCAACACCCCAAGCACCAACCCACCAGCGGCAAACAACGGCGGCTCGACCACTGGGTCTTCGAACTCGACGACGGGCGCGAGCTCGACCGCTGAGGCGATCCGCTCGTCCGTGTGGCCCACTGTGGCCGCCGCGACGCTGACGGCGCTGTTCGTGCACGCTTTTTAAGCGTCGAGGTCTGTCTTCCTCTTAGAAGTCTCTCCATCTTTCTCTATGATCCTCGCTGGCGTGTGTCGACGCTTCTTCTTTCTTCTTTTTCTGCCCTTCTTGCATCTAACTCACAATACACCAATTGAGGGCTGTTGCCTTTCTCACAAATTGTTCACACGTCGCAGATTCGATTTGATCTACATATCCCCTCGTGATACTGACACTTGTGCCACTCAATTCATTTTTGAATTGTCTTCTTGCCGCCTCAGTCGTGGTGGTGGTGGAGCTGCCCATCGACGGACGGATCACCAGTTGCCACGGAAACCAAGAGAATGGCGAGCATGCTGGCGAGAAACGTGCTGCGCTCGCGCGTCGCGATGGCGTCGGCCACGCGCGCGCTGTCCACGGCCGCGCAGATGCAGATGCCCGGCAGCGTGAGCCCGGCGCTGCTCATGATGGTGAACCAGCCCGTGTCGGTGCCCATGCCGGCGATCACCGGTGCGTCCAGCCCTCTCTGGTCATGGTCGTACATGCCTCTATCGAGCAGCCTTTCTGATCTTAAGCCTTTGTGGTGTGGTGTACAGACCCGTTCGTGCGTAACCCTATCGTGTTCGAGATCAACCCGAGCCTGCAGATCACGCAGACGCCCGAGATCGCCAACACCATGATCGAGTGCCCTACCAACATCGTCAACGGTGCGTTCCCATTTTCGATTGTGGTAGAATGATGTGGGTCTAATGTATGATCCTGCTGCGTGTGTATATATACAGAGCCTCTTCTGGCGGTCAAGCGCACGTACCAGCCGAGCGTGCTGCGTCGCAAGCGCAAGCACGGCTTCCGAACGCGTCGCGTGTCGATCGGCGGCCGCAAGGTGCTCAAGCGTCGATTCCTCAAGGGCCGATGGCGCATGTCGTTATAGGCGGCGCGTACAGGACGTCTCCAACCCCATCCACCGACCGGTAGAAAGACAGACAGACAGACAGACAGACGCGCCAGCTAGTGTAGTTGTACGCAGAAGGAAGACGAGAAGAATGACAGACACCCGACCCTAGACTACGAGCCGACCCACCACACACCACCATCACGCGCATTTGAAGCCTCATCATGGATTGATTGATGGAACTCTCTAGTGTTATCTACAGTACAGTGTCGCGTCTACTGCGTGTCCGAGCCACTCACGAGCACAGGACCCATGTACTTTTCCAGCTCGGGCGAGAACACTTCATAGATGAACGTCACGGGCCGGCCGCCGTTCCAGAAGAGATACGAGCGGCCCCAGAACGGACCAGCGTGGCCAAACTCCTTCTCCAGCTCGGGCGACGTGCCGCAGAACACGCTCTTCATATCGCGGAAGAGTTCCGTGCGATTCTGGAGGATATTCTTGCCAATTGGGATCTTCTGGTTCTTGAACACCTTGCCCACGTCGTCCTCATGCAGCCACGACGTCGCGTAGCCCAGACGCTCGCCCTTGGCGTTGCGCAAGTACACTTGGCGACGGCAGCGCGGCGTCGGGATCTCGATGATGTGTTCCTGCGCATCGTCCATGGACACGCCGATGTGCTCGTGGCCCAGCACGTCCACTTCCGTCGGGCTGCCCGACAGCAAGCCGAGATGATGCGTCGGTGAGCCGTTGCCGAAGAGGAACAGCTTCCACGCCGCGGACATATCACTGCGGCCATGCTGTACAGAGGTGGAGGATTACAGTGGTGGCGGTTAGATTCATCATGAGCGGTGGAGATGCACGTAGCCATTCGAGAAAGACGTACGAGCATGATGTCGGTGCCGGACGCGAGGTACGTGAGCTCCAGCTTGAACCACGGACGCGGCGGCATTGGAGGCATGGCCTTGGCGATGGTGCTGAGCTCGGCGGCGCTTAGTCGCATGGACTGCTGCGCTTCAACGTCGGCGTGGGCCGGTACCGTCGTCTGCGTCATTCTTACCAACCACACTACCTCCCAATTGAGCTCTTCGTCAACATCCGTGGTACCCAGTATCATCCGAACGTACCCCGCCTTCTGTTCAGGGCATCCATGGTACGTACAGAATGTTAGCAACGTGTCCTTGAGTTCCTATCATTTTGGAGTTTCTAACTGCCTCCCCCGATGGAGATGATTTGTTAGGAACCGTAATGATTCAGATTCCTGAATTTTTTGTTCCACCAAGAAATCCATGTTCTTGTGGGTTCACTATCGCACCCAACTGCGGTTGATTCCAAGCAACCTGGGGTGAGTTGGGTACGATCCATACGGACAATAACCTACACTTTGGCCAATCACAGTGTAGTACCCCAGACATCCCCCATCCCTAGTGCGTCCACGTATACCCTAATCACGCTACTCGCTTCTCCACTCTATCGCATTGTGGGTTGGGGCGTATACTTTCTGTATACTACCTCAGCACTGAATTTTTCGCTTTTGGGTTCACAGGGGTTTCACTTTGTGAGGTTTTGGCGATTTCGACGAGGTTATATCCAGCGGCCTAATGATTTAGCAACTGCTGCGTGCGGCTGTTCGTTCGCTCCTTCGTTTCCCATGCGCGGAAGCTGCCAGTGGAAAGCGACAAGGCGATTGGACTCCGATACAAAGCTATTCGACGACCGGACGGACGGCGACGGCAACGCTTCACCACGTCACAAGGGAAAACCACGCCTTCGGCCGTAGACAGCTTACTAGTTACCCGACAGTATGAGCCAGCCGCGCGGGTCGTTCTCGCAGCCGCGAAGCTCCGAGGTTGAGCGCATCATCGCCTCCGCCGAGGTCGACACCACGTTCGCCGGCAAGAAGAATATCCGTTATCGCGGTCGCCGATCGGTACGTCCGTCCATCAATCATCGCATCAGAACATCACTGGACGACGGGTCTAACCGAGTGATTTATGTTTCTTTTAGACATGGCCTGGTGCGTTGGCGCTGCTACTGGCGTTCGCCGGCACCGTGTTCGGCTTGGTCTATTACGGCATCCAGACCCACAACAACGTGAACAGCATCGCGGCGTCCGATGCGTCGATCCGCGAGCGCTTCGGCACCGGCACGGTGATCACCGACGGCCGTGACTACAACGCCTCGGCCGAGGACGTCGACACCGTGAACCCAGAGGAATACGTCGACAAGAGTACGTTGGGTCTAAATGCTTGTAAACTGGTGGATCGATCATTCGGAGTGATGGAACTAACGTGTGTGATTGATTGATGTTGGTAGAGTGCGAGCTGCCCAACTACGTGAGCAAGAACGGCAAGATCGTGGCCGTGTACAAGAGCGGCAAGGAGGTCCAATTGGACATCAAGGGTGTGAACTGGATGGGCATGCAGGACAACAAGGGCGTGCCTAAGGGGCTGTGGGACAGCTCGCGCCAGGGCTCGACCATCTACCGCGTGGGCCAGTTCCTCTCGGGCAACGGCTTCAACATGGTGCGGCTCGCGCTGTCCATCGACTCGGCGCTGCGCAACGTGACCGTGGACACGAACCTCATTAACACCAACTCGCAGCGCGCGCTCACGGCCACGCGGTACAACAAGATGGTCGGCCAGGTCGCGCAGGGGCTCGGCATCTTTAACTTGGGCATTGTCTTGGACTTCCACGTGCTGTCGGCCGTGACGGCGGACGACACGTCGCTCTGGTACGGCTCGTCGATCCAGATCGACGACATCAAGACCGCGATCTCGAACCTCGCGTCGGAACTGTGTAACAGCAAGCACTACAACATCATCGGCATCGACCTCAAGGACAGCATCGGCAAGACGGCCACGTGGGGCGACGGCTCCAACACGGACTGGGCGGCCGCCGCCACGACGCTGGGCAACCACGTGCTCAAGGCGTGTCCGCAGTGGCTGTCGTTCGTGGGCGGCGTGCAGGGCGACGCGCACTTCGACGTGTTCACGGGCAACGCCAAGATCAAGAACAAGTTTTTCGCCGGCTCGGACCTCAGTGATGTCGGCACGGCGCCCATCAAGCTCACGACGGCCAACAAGGTCGTGTACGCGCCTAAGTACTGGTCCAGCTCGTTCCTGCCGCAGCCGTACATGTTCACGGGCGGCGAGGCCAAGGGCGACATGATCGACGACTACGAAGAGCTCTCGGACGACACGCTGCGCAAGAACGTGCTGCTCAGCATGAAGAACATGTTCGGCCCGGCGCTCGAGTCCGGCGCCGCCGTCGTGCTGTCGTCGTTCGGCGGCCTCGTTGGATCGGAGGACCTCACGCCCAAGAAGACCGGCACGCGCATCGTCCAGGTGCTGATCGACCAAATGCTGCTGACCAACCAGGGCCTCGCCGGCGGATTCTGGTACGCGCTCAACCCGGAGACGTACTGGCCGTACCCAGCGCCCGACAACAGCAACGGCACGTCGTCGGGTCTCGTGGACGACTCGTGGCGCGCCGCCAACATGGACGTGCTCTCCAACCTCAAGAAGATGGACACCATGGCCAGCGTCCAGACCATCGAGTGCGTCAACTAAGTGGCACCCTCCCACGAAGGCTTCCGAATTACTAGGCCGCGTTGGCGAGCCCGAACGGGAACAGGCAGACAAGACGCCCCCGATTCCATACATTTCGTTATTGTGTACTACCACATTCCACCTCGTGCTCTTCTTCTTCCTCTTCTTCTCTGCCATCTCTGGGTGCCCTTACACATTCAACACACATGCAGATGATGAGAAACGTATTCAGATCATGGGAAACGTATCCTGTCTGTCCATTCTTCGTCTTACTGTAGGAGCCACTCCATCTAATTGCGCTTCTTCTGCCGTGCGCGCATGCTGCTGCCGCCTGCGCGCTTGTCGCCCGTGGCGGCTCCTGCGCCAAACGCCGGTGTTCCTGCAGGCAAAAACGACGAGCTCACACTGCCAAAGCCACCGGCAGCAGGAGCCCCTGGCGCTGGAGTCGCTGGAGCTCCGAAGCCGAAGCCTGTCGAGGTCGTGGAGGGCGCTGCGCCAAAGCCCGTGGACACGGTTGGCGCTGGTGTCGAGCCGCCCAGCGAGAACGACACCTGCTTGGGCTGTGTTGCTGCCGTGTTGGTCGCACCAAAGTTGAAGCCACTGCCAGTAGCCGCAGGAGCAGCGGTCGTAGCGGCCGGCGTCGCCGTGGATCCAAACAGACTCGTGCCCGTGGATATTGTCGGCTTCGCGGCAGTCGAGCCGAACAGACTCGAGCCAGTCGTGCTACCGAAGCTGCCCGCAGCCGTTGTGCTGCCGAACCCTCCTGTAGTAGTCGTGTTACCGAAACCGAATCCAGTCGTGGCCGCCGCTGGTTGTGCCTGGGCCTGTGGAGGCTGCTGCGTCGCGACGATCGTCGGCGCCACGCTCGTCTTGAAGCGGATGTTGTCGATGTCGCTCTCGCGCGACGCGTTGCTTCGCTTCTTCTTGTCGAATGGGTTCTTGAACGCCGATGGGTTGGTCTCGCCGTGCTTACGCAGGTCGTCCTTCATCTTGCGGATGAACGCCTGGCGCATCTCCTCAGTCTTCTCATGGACTTCCGCGACGTGGGCAGCGACCTGGATCAGTGCGTTGTTCTGCGCCAGCATGAGCTGCTGAAGTCGGGCCGGATCCATGCTGCTGTAGGCGTCGGCTCCGCGTCGCTGCTGCTGTGTCTTCTGTCTCTCGTACAACGGCTGGTACTCGGCCTCGACCTGCTCGATCTGGGTCTTGATCTGCTCCATGCGGGCCTCGAAACTGTCCAGCAGCTCCCAATAGTACGGGGACGGCATCTCCACGCGGCGCATGATGCCGTAAAACTTCTGCGACGTGCTCTCGCCGCTCATGCTGCGCAGGTTGAGCGTGGCCGTGTCGACCTGGTGGATCAAGTGCTTGACGTCCTTGCGCACGTGGTGCACTGACGTCGCCTGGCGGTCCTGGAAGTTGCGGCGCACGAGCACGTCCTGCGAGAGCTGGTCCAGATTGCTCTTGAGCTCCTCGAGCTTACGCGCCGAGACCGACTTGAGAAAGGCGTCCGACTGGTCTTCGTCCTTGAGGAACTTGTGGAAGTCTGTGATGTTCTTCTTCACGTCGGCAGGCAGCGTGTCGAACTTGGTCTCCAGTGTGATCGCCGGTTGAGCTGGTTGTTGCTGCTGTTGCTGTTGTTGCTGCTGTGGCTGAGCCCCGAAGCCTCCAAAGCCACCAAGCGTCGACGGCGTGGTCGTCGCAGTGCCACCGCCGAAGAGGCTGCTGCCTGTGGAAGCTCCTGAGCCAAACAGACTCGTCGTAGTGCCTGTGGTGGCGCCGCCGCCGAACAAACTGCTGCCTGTGGACGTCGCAGGAGCCGCAGCGCCGAAGCTGAAGCCGCCAGAACTCGCAGGCGCGGTCGTCGCAGTGGAGCCAAAGCTGCCGAAGCCCGTGGAGGCCGCAGGAGCCGCTACTGGCTGCGCGCCGAAGGAAAAGCCGCCTGTGGACGGAGCCGTTGACGTCGCGGTCGCTGGTTGAGCGCCGAACGAGAAGCCGCCGCTAGCGGCAGGAGCAGCGGCAGTAGACGCACCGCCGAAGGAGAAGCCTCCACCGCCAGTGGAAGCCGTAGGCGCAGCCGTATTCGCGCCGAAACTGAAGCCTACAAGCCCGAAAAGCACGTCATAAAGTGAGTATTCAGAGGCGTGACGACAGCAAAACGACGGTATTCCGTACCGGAGGACGCCGCTGGCGCCGCGACCGCCGTGGAGCCAAAGTTGAAGGACATGGCTATCGTATGCCGCCAATGGAGAGGCCTGTATCAGTCGTTGGATGGAGATACAGACGCGCCAGGTCGGTCACTACGCCCGCTTGATGGTGATTGCTTGGGTTTCCGCGCACTCTTCCGGTCAAAATGAACCCCCGCCCAGCCAGCAAGCAGAACCTTCTATATCCGATACTTTCACCATACGGTATACGTGATGCAGTTCATATCCATGTTAAGAACGCATTCATCTCACACAATTGATTCGTCGGAAACATTGCATCGGAAAGCTAAAGGCGCGACACCAAACCCCCTCGCGATCACGAGCTCCGCGACGACAACCATGGCGACGACAGCGACAGAGGACACGCCACCGAACCACACGATCTACATCAAGAACCTCAATGACAAGATCAAGATCGACCGCATGAAGGAGTCGCTGTACGCGAGCTTCTCGGCCCACGGCAAGATCCTGGAGATCGTCATGAGCGGCGCGCACCGCCTACGGGGGCAGGCGTGGGTCACGTTCGACGACATCCCGAGCGCCTCGAATGCGCTGCGTGCCATGAACGGCTTCGTGCTGTTCGAGAAGCCGCTGGTGATCCACTTTGCCAAGGACAAGTCCGACGTCATTGCGCGTCGTGAAGGAACGTACCAGCCGCGTGAGAAGCGGAAGCTCGAGGTTAAGGAGGACGCCACTGCTGCGAACGGCAGCGCGCCGAAGAAGGAGAAGAGCACCAGCAGCAGCGCGAATGGACACAGTGGCGCACGCCTGCCGCCGCCGCCACCACCACCGGCGCAGAACCTACCGAATAAGATCCTGTTCCTGCAGGACCTGCCTGACTCGTGCAATGACCAAATGCTCAGCGTGTTGTTCAAGCAGTACCACGGCTTCAAGGTGAGTCTACTGACAACGACTCTGCGTGTATTGTCGTGGTGGCGTTATGCTAATCTCTGTTGTCTATGTATGATAATAGGAAGTGCGAATGGTGCCAGGCAAGAAGAGCCTGGCGTTCGTGGAGTTTGGTGATGACGCGCAGGCGGCCATCGCGCTGCAGGGGCTCTTCGGCTTCAAGCTCACACCCACAGACACGCTCAAGATCTCGTTCGCCAAGAAGTAGACGGCACACACCGCCACGGACGCGCTGTCGCCACACTGGAAGCCGCAAACGGACTCTGTTGAGGAAACAGACTGGAGAAAGAGAGCCACAACGAGAGAGTTCTTGCGGCCTACAGTGTCGGGTGCGACGCCACAAGACCACGAGCAAGTAGGGCGAAACGACGCCATCCTAACTATAATAGCCGCAGATATGACCCGCACTCACACGCACGTCCATCATCCCCACCATCGTCATCGCCTGCATATTCCCGCATTCGAATTCGTACTTAGTCGCATCATGGGCGTGTTCTTGTGGTGGAATGTTTGAAACACTTCTTCCGTTGGAAGTGTTTTAAACAGCGGACCCATCCGCGAGCGAGCTTTGTGGCCGAGGGATCTCCCATTCTTCCACTGGACGGACATCAGCCAGGAAGAGCGACACTAAGCACGACGATGGCAACCAAGGAGACGGCTGCGCTGGAGGCGCGTGCGCTCAAAGTGGCGGAGAACACGCCGGAGATGGTGGCTGAACACCTGTGTGTGACGGGCGGCAAGGTCCGCACGCGATTCCCTCCGGAACCGAATGGGTACCTGCACATTGGCCACGCCAAGTCCATGAACATGAACTTCTTCGAGGCGTTTGAGAAGCTCGGCGTGGCTGCGGACAAGCGCGAGACGTACTTCCGCTACGACGACACCAACCCAGAGGCCGAGAGTCAGGAGTACATCCAGGCCATCTACGACAACGTCAAGTGGCTCGGCTACACGCCGACCAAGACCACGTACAGCAGCGAGTACTTCACGGAGCTGTACGAGCTGGCGGTCAAGCTCATCAAGAAGGGCAAGGCGTACGTGTGCCACCAGAGCAAGGCCGAGATTGAGGCCTCGCGTACGGTGCTACGTGAGTTCCACGCCGCGCCAGGCGAGAAGAGCGAGGCCGACGTGCCCGCGGCCGCGCAGTCGCCTTTCCGATCGCGCTCCGTGGAGGAGAACTTGGCCGAGTTTGAGAAGATGCGCGTGGGTCTGTACGCCGAGGGCGAAGCGAGTCTGCGCATGAAGATGGATCTCGCTAGTCCGAACCCGAACATGTGGGACCACGTGGCGTACCGCATCAAGTACGTGCCGCACCCGCACATCGGCGACAAGTGGTGCATCTACCCAACGTACGACTACACGCACTGCATCGTGGACGCGCTCGAGCACATTGACTACTCGATCTGTACGCTCGAGTTCGAGACGCGTCGCGAGTCGTACTACTGGCTGCTCGACGTGCTGGACCTGTACAAGCCAAAGGTGTACGAGTTCGCGCGACTGAATATGACGTACACGCAGCTCTCCAAGCGCAAGCTACTCAAGCTCGTGACCTCGAAGACGGTGCGTGGCTGGGACGACCCGCGTCTGAGCACGCTCAACGGCCTCAAGCGTCGTGGTCTCTCTCCAGAGATCATCAACCGCTTCTGCCGCGACATCGGCGTGACCCGTGTGCAGTCCACGATCCAGATCGAGCGTCTCTTCTCTGTGGCGCGTGACGTGCTGGGCGAGAAGAGCAAGCGTGTGATGGCTGTGCTGGATCCAGTGGAGGTCGTGATCGAGAACTTCGAGGAGGTGCCAGACAAGAGCGCGCTCAAGATCAAGGTCGCTGACTACCCACAGGACGCGGAGCGTGACGGCGGTGCCCACCACTTCGTGACGCTCACCAAGAGCCTGTTCCTCGACCGCAGTGATATCCGCGTGGATGACTCGAAGGACTTCTACGGCCTCGCACTGAACAAGCAGGTGCGACTCAAGTACGCGTTTAACTTCACGGCGACGTCGATCGACACGGACGCCACTGGCCGCATTACCAAGGTCTCGGGTGTCGTGGACTGGAGTAACGAGGTCAAGCCAAAGGGTATCCTCTCGTGGGTGCCAGCCAAGAGCCCAGTGGTGGAAGTGCGTGTGTACTCGCACCTGTTCAAGGTGCCAGAGCTAGGCGGCGCTGTCGTTGACTGGGAGAGCCTCGTGGATCTGGAGAAGTCGGAGATCGTGTACCCGAACGCCCGTGTGGACCCAGAGTCGTACGCGCGCAACATGCCTGATGAGTCGAGCGCTGTGCAGTTCGAGCGTATCGGTTACTTCGTGGCGGACAAGGACTCGACGCCGAAGAAGAAGGTGCTGAACCAGATCGTGCCGCTGCGTGAGTCGTCCGTGCTCGCTGAGGACAAGCCGAAGAGCGACGGCAACACGAGCCGTAAGGACGCGCAGGCCGCGCAGCTAGCGGCCAAGAAGGAGAAGATGAAGATCTCGCCGCAGGAGATGTTCAAGTTGCAGCCAGAGCTGTACTCCAAGTTCGACGACGAAGGTCTGCCGACCCACGACGCCGCAGGCGAGGCGCTGACCAAGTCGACGATCAAGAAGCTCAAGAAGGATCAGGACAAGCAGAAGAAGCTGCACGAGGCCTACCTCAAGGAGCAGTAATCGTGCTGTAGACGAACTAGAACCGCGACAAGCAACGTCTTGATGGATGGACCTTCTCGTTCGCAAAATGAATCTTGTCAAGATGGCTACACTTGGAGGTTACTGGGTTACGTCTGTAATTTAGAGGAGTTGGCAAAAGTGACTGACTGCGGCTTACCTCTCCCCTACCCCTTCCACCCAAGGAAGAAACCAACAAAAATCTCAAAAAACGGTGGGGCACAGTGCTGACAGTTCTGCGAGAACAAGTCTCTGGATGCTTTGTCCAGAGTCCGCCCGCGGTCCGCCTGGGATGGCGGCTGGACGAGTTGTGGAGGACAATTCCACCAAGACACTATACCGGTACTGACGATGTCAATCGCGGTTGTCAAACACTAATCTTGATGTAAGATAACACCGGAGGTTACAGTTCAGTGTGCTGGACTGTGATAACAGCCAGCGTTGAAGCAGTGACGTCGTGCGCGCCAGCACTTGCGCTGAGGCCTGCAAGCAGGTTCCATTTTCTGGATCGCTCAGCCGACGGCTCGTTCCGTTCTGTGATCTGGTTGGCCGGCTCCCCTTCAGAACACTTTCTTTGTTCCCGTTACTTTTGTGTTTCTATGCTTGGAATCATCACCGGCTGGGTGATCTTCTGGCCTTTGATTTGGGCAAGCATTGGCTCTCGCTGCATTGGCCAATCAAATGGCCCACAATATTCGTCACCCCACCCACTTCTGTAAATCATTGAGAAAACATACCGACTCCTGCACTCGACGCTCCGGTTCCTCAGAAAATCGCTTGGTCCCGTCCGGACGGAGCAGTCAGTAGGTCGGCGCGAAGGTCCTTCCGCAGCTACGTCATGGGCGGCGCCAGTCTCCGATCGCCCGCAATGCCTCCAGCGCCGCTGTCCCACAGCGTCCACAGCGACCACAGCGCCCACAGCAGTCACGCAGAGCCGCTGGCAGACGCGCCAGTAGTGTCTTCGCACGCGAAGCCTCCGTCCACCGTCCCAACCGTCATGGCGGCGTTGTCCCCACAGGACGAGCCTACAAGCTACGCTGCCGCTGCCACCACGACCACTGAGGCAGCTGCATCAGCAGCAGCAGCAGCAGCAGCAGCGCCCGTGGAGAAGCCCAAGTCCTCCCGCAAGCACAGCCACAGTGGCAAGAAGGCGCGCAAGAAGTCGGCGAGCGAGCTCACGCCGCTGATCCTCAAGCCGACCAAGAAGTCGTCCAGCGAAGAGGAAGTCCACCCGCTGCCGTGGTTCCGCAGCCCCGAGTGGCCACGTCGGTCGCCACCAACGAACGCCAATACGAATGACAAGCGACGAAAGAGCCGCTTCCGCCGCGGCCGCACCAGCTACGAACAGACGTCGCTATGCAACGAGATCATGGCCAAGATCTGCTGCGGCGTGGTTGACAGCGAGCCCGATCTGGAACTCGGGCTACGAACCCGCCGCGACGGCGAGCAGACGGATACCGACGGATTCAAGCAGTGCGTACAGTTCCTCGTCGGACTCATCGTCGTGGTTGCCGCCGTGCTTATCATCATGATCATCTTCCAGCCCTTCCAGCAGAACTCCGGCAGTCTCTGGTGAAGCGGTGCCTCGCCGTAAAATGTTATCTATATACTATTTGGTTAATGCTATTCTACCCGTTTCTTCGCGGAGAACTACCGTCCTATCTTTCGTTCATATTCATTCGACGAGGGACAGTGTCGATCCCGTAACATCGATGTAGGGGCCTGCGCCATTGCCGGACGCACCCGCTTCCTCCCATTTTCCCGTCCGCATCTTTTGCCAGTTTCACTTTTCCTATTGTTCTGTCTCACATGGTACACCGTATCAATCACATGGGTTCAAAATCCAAAAGCCCATCATCCAATGTCCAAACCCGTTAAGATCTATTAGACCCACTCCACCCGCTCGACCCACAACCCTCAACCCACGACCCATTCGACCCATTCGACCCACGACCCGGGGGGATATCCTTTGCCGGCTTGCTTCACTTTCATCAAGTGACGCCACGTATTGAAAATGGTACGTGCGGACCTCCATCTCCGGCGACGCGCGCAGGGGCATATCTTCGCGTAGACGCACCCTCCGGCGCTATGGAGACCTCCATTCGATAGCGCTGGTCTCGCGTGTCCCGCACATGCCGCTCTTATCGTGATAATACCCCTATTTGGCCTCCAAATACTCATTTGTTGTATGGTATCTGCAGCCGCTGCGTCTCGACATCAAGCGCAAGCTCTCGTCGCGCTCAGAGCGCGTCAAGTCCGTGGACTTGCACCCATCAGAGCCATGGGTCCTGTCGGCTCTGTACTCTGGCTCGGTCATGATCTGGAACTACGACACGCAGTCGCTGGTCAAGACCATCGAAGTGTCGTCGCTTCCCGTGCGCAACGCCAAGTTCGTGGCGCGGAAGCAGTGGATCATCACGAGTTCCGACGACATGCAGGTGCGCGTGTTCAACTACAACACCATGGAGAAGGTCGCGGCGTTTGAGGCCCACACGGACTACATCCGCCACATCGAAGTCCACCAGACGCTGCCCATTTTCCTCACGTGCGCCGACGACATGACCATCAAGATGTGGGACTGGGACAAGAACTTTGCGTGCTCGCAGGTCTTTGAAGGCCACGGCTACTACGTCATGATGGTCAAGTTCAACCCGAAGGACGCCAACAGCTTCGCCAGCGCCTCGCTCGACCGCACCATCAAGGTCTGGGGCATCGGCTCGGCGCATCCGCACTTTTCGCTGGACGGCCACGAGCGCGGCGTCAACTGCATTGACTACTACCCAGGCGGCGACAAGCCGTACCTGATCAGTGGCTCGGACGACAAGACCGTCAAGATCTGGGACTACCAGACCAAGGCCGTGGTGCACACGTTGGATGGACATGGCAACAACCTCACGTCGGTGCTGTACCACCCGCGGCTGCCGCTGATCGTATCGGCCTGTGAGGACGGCGCTGTCCGCATGTGGCACAGCACGACGTACCGCCCAGAGACCACGCTCAACTACGGCATGGAACGCGCGTGGTCGCTCGCGGCTCTGCGTCAGGCCAACAAGCTCGCTATCGGCTACGACGAAGGCACAATCGTGCTGCGTCTGGGCCACGACACGCCCGTGGTGAGCATGGACCCAAGTGGAAAGCTCATCTGGACCAACAACAACGACGTGCACACGGCCAGCGTCAAGGGCGTGGTGGCCGAGATGGCGCTGCAGGACGGCGAGAAGGTGCCGGTCGCCGCGCGTGAGCTGGGCAACTGCGACGTGTACCCGCAGAAGGTCAAGCACAACAACAACGGCCGCTTCGTGGTCGTGTGCGGCGACGGCGAGTACATCATCTACACGTCGCAGCAGCTGCGTAACAAGGCCTTCGGCACGGCGCTGGACTTTGCCTGGTCGCCGACGGGCACGGGCGACTACGTCGTGCGTGAGAGCATCAACAAGATCACGCTGTTTAAGAACTTTAAGGAGTACAAGTCGGAGAAGCCGCGCGTGTGCTCGGCCGAAGGACTCTTTGGCGGCGCCGGTGCTATTGGTATCAAGGGCAACGACTGCATCGCCATGTACGACTGGGAGGAGATGCGTCTGATCCGCAAGATCGACGTGGCCGTCAAGAACGTGTTCTGGTCGGAGGCGGGCAACCTCGTGGTGCTGGCGTGCGAGTCGAGCTTCTTCGTGCTGCAGTTCAACAAGGAGCACGTCACGCAGGCGCTCGCGGCTGGCTCGTTCCACCCGGACGAAGGTGTCGAGGGTGCGTTCGAGCTGCTCCACGAGATCTCGGAGAAGGTGGGCACGGGCACGTGGGTCGGCGACTGCTTCCTGTACACGAACGCGTCGTCCAAGCGTCTCAACTACTACGTCGGTGGCGAGGTCATGACGCTGGCGCACCTGGACCAGAAGCTGTACATGCTAGGCTACCTGCCACGCGAGAACCTCGTGTTCCTCATGGACAAGGCCAAGAACGTGTACAGCTACACGGTGTCGCTGGTCATGCTCGAGTACCAGACAGCGGTCGTGCGTCGCGACTTTGAGACGGCCAACGCGATCCTGCCGAACATCCCACAGGATCAAATGGACTACGTCGCTCGCTTCCTCGAGTCGCAGGGTTTCAAGGAGGAGGCGCTCGCGTTGAGCACGGATCCAGACCAGAAGTTCGACTTGGCCGTGCAGCTTGCCAAGCTCGACGTCGCACGCGAGATCATGCTCACGGAGATCGACCAGAAGGCCGGTGGTACCACGCAGGAGCTCACGATCGAGACCCAACACAAGTGGAAGCAGCTTGGCGACTTGGCGCTGAACGACTTCCAGTTTACGCTCGCGGAGGAGTGCGCGCAGCGTGCCGAGGACTTCAGTTTGATGCTGATTCTGTACTCGAGCCGAGGTGACCGCGCCGGTCTCGAGCAGCTCGCGGAGCTCACCAAGGAGAAGCGCCGCTACAACATCGCGTTCGTGTGCTACTTGCTGCTGGGCCAGACGACCGAGTGCATGGCCGTGCTGAACGAGACCAAGCGTTTCCCAGAAGCAGCGTTCTTTGCGCGCAGCTACTGCCCATCGAACATCGCGCTGGTCATGGACAAGTGGCGTGAGGACCTGGCGACTGTGAGCTCGCGTGCGGCCAAGAGCCTCGCGGATCCGTCGAAGAACCCGGAGCTGTTCGAGAACTTTGAGCTGTCGGCGCAGGCGGAGTCGCTGCTGGCGGCGCAGTACGGCGTGAATGGTCGTGTGAGCGTGTCGGCGGTCGAGTATCTGGCCCACCAGGCGCTGTTGGACAGTGAGAACGTGCTCGGATCGATTCTCAGCGGCGGCAGTGGCGTGGTGGCGTCGTCCAGCACGACGGTCCACACGCCCCACGTGTTCCACGAGAGTGCGTCATCAGAAGCTATGGAGGCGACGATTGGTGCGGCTCAGGGAGACGCGCTCGCTCATGCGCAGGCGGAGGCCCAGGCGGCTGCGGAGGCTGAGGCCCACGCACGTGCTGAGGCAGAGGCCCGTGCTCGCGCGGAAGCTGAAGCTCGAGCCCACGCACAAGCCAAGGCGGAGGCGGAGGCTCATGCTCGAGCTGAAATGGAAGCAGCGGCAGAACGAGCACGCGCCGAGCAGGAATTGCGTGAACGCGTCGAAGCGGAAGCTCGCGCGCGTGCCGAACAGGACGCGCGTGAGCGAGAAGCTGCGGAGGCAAGAGCCCGTGCGGAACAGGAAGCACGTCAGCGGGCAGAAGCCGAAGCCCGTGCGCGAGCGGAGGCGGAGGCCCGAGAACGAGCGGAGGCAGAGGCTCGCACGCGTGCGCAGGCCGAGTACGAAGCCAAGATCAAGGCGGAGCAGGAGGCTGCTGAGCGTGCGCGCATTCAGGCCGCGGAAGAAGAGGCCAGACGCCAGGCTGCTGCTGCTACTGCGACATCACTGTCAGCGTCAAGCTCGTCGTCCAGCTTCGGCTTCTCGTCCACGACCGTGAATGCGACCGCCACCACGACCACGACGACTACGACGACCGCGAGCTCGCTGCTCGACTTTGAGCTGGAGAACGAAGACGTCCTCCACTTTGACGACGAGGACGAGGCCGACTGGGGAGAGATGTAGACGCCTCGCGCACGCCCTCGACACCCGTCGTTGTCTGGAGAGTAGTTCGTCGTCATTTTTTGCATATAAATCAACCACTTTTCTTCTCCTTTGCTTGTTCTTCTGACGCGCGCTGGTCGGGACCGACGACTGATAAGCCACGGTCTCCTCTCGCGGTTAAAGGAGACCGTCGCGAGAGTCTCACATAAGCAGCGCTGGTCGCGCGACGCGTTCGTCGTAGCGCGCGCGTGCGTCTGTGTGTGTACGGTCGTAGTATTGGGCGCGTCGCGCGCGACGTGCCGCCGCTTCTTCGTCTCGAAGCTCTTCGGACGTTTGAGTGAAAATGACTCGAAGAAGAAACGCGTATGATTGTTGAAATGGCACGAATCGTGAACGCGTGATGTGATTTATTCAATACTACCTATGTTATGCTACTGATATGATATACACGGCGTCGCTACGCATGTCCCCTACGAATCGTGCGGGTGCTGTCGCTGCTCTACAAGGCGACGATCTCGTCGATGCGCTTGTCGATGGCTGTGACCTCTGCGTGCTCGGCACTTCCCGTCATCACGCGAAGCAGCAGACCCCTTGACAGAAGCCGCGCTTTGAGCTGCTCGAGACGCAGCGCCAGCGCGTCCAGCATGCGCACGCGATCTTCAAACCCGCCTTTGGCCGCGAGCTTCTCACGGACACGCACGAGCCGAGCTTCCACGTCCGTCAAGTCAGTGTTGGGTTTCTTCAGCACCCACGTCGTGAAGGGGTTCTTGCTGCTGGCAGGAGCGACGGGGGACAGAGTCGGAGCTTGTATGGTGGCTTGGTGGCTTGGCACTTGGTTGCAGGCTTGGCAGGTTGCTTGGGGCCGTGTGCTGGCTTGCGCCGTGGGCGTGTGGGCTTGTCCCGGAGCAGGAGAATGTGGAAGTGAATGAACAAATTCGGCGGCGCTGAGAACAGTAGCGGGTCGACGCCCGCTCACAACAGACACAACAGACCCGTCGAAAGGGGAGCGGACCCGTCCCCCCTTGACAAATTGGTCGGGGAGCAGAGGAACACGGAGGGATGAATCGGCGCACCTGACTTCGTTTAGCGCTTGCGTCACAGCAGCAGACGGCGGCAACGTCGGCACTCGCACGGCGGAGCGGAGGGTTGCCAGTGGACGCAAGTTGAATATCAAACATTCACTCTCGAGAGAACGGAGCTCTTCAACCATATGTCGCAATCGTACGTGGATCACCCAGACTTGGATCTCCGAACGAGACTTGGAGAATCAGCGGATGTCACGAGTCACTACCCCGGACAGGAGACGCTTTGAGTTCCATCGTACGCCTTCAACCCGCAGAGACTCATACGGCCGCAATGCCACAGACCGCCTCGCATCTTCACATCTTCCATGGCTCGCCACGCTGTTGCTCGAGTAGCCATGTGTCGAGTGCGAGTTGTCAATCAAAAGGGTCCTTTTAGGGACGGCCCAAACTAAACTGCGTATCTGTAGGATGGAATTCAGCCAATCAACCGAGAGAGAGAGAGAGAGAGAGAGAGACCTCTCTAGAGCATCCACCACCGGCAATTCAGAAACAAAGGGCTGGGGAATCTGTCCCAACGATCTGACGATCTGACGACCTGAGGATGCGACCACCGATGGGATTTCCAAGAAAACGGCGCCGAGCGAATGCACTGCGTCCGTTGTCCTGTGCTCAATATGTGTCTGCTGGGGGACTGGGGAGTGTGCAACCCGACCGAGAGCCAGCTTGATCGCAAGGTGTCTTGGCATGGTGTTGACAGGAACACCCAGACGCCCCACTACGAGGAGCTCTGGACCCACGCGTCAGTCGCGGTCGCATTCAGCATTTCTGCGAAAAATTGGGCCGAGGTTGCAGTTGCGCCTGTTGTTTGTCGGCAATCACAAGCATACCGACATGCTTTTCCGCGTACTTAACGAGGGCTCATTGATCCAGGTCCACAGCACAGTGCCTTTTGGTTGGTGGGTGAAGCAGGCAGCTTGATGCCTTCGTCCACGGCGGAGGAATAGCGACACTCGACTCACGAGTCGGTAACTCGGAGCGTACGGCAGCGTCCTACACTCGTCGCCGGACCCCGTTCTGAAGCGGCTGCTGTACTGTGGTGACTGCACAAGTGTCTGAGATCCCGCAAACAGTCGTTCCACGTTACGACACGAGTTGGATGCCAGTCAACTCGAAAGGCTTAAAAACGAAAGGACTTGGAAGAATCGTAGAAAGGCCACAATGGTCGAAGAGCTCTCGGTCGCAGGGCATGTTCAACGGAGAGTGCTTGTATGGTTGCCTGTTCACACTGAGCTGCGAGAGCAAGGGATTCAGGCTGTGAGGGCTGGTCTCTGAAGGTCCGTAGCTTTTTCCAGCTGACGATGTCCAGCCAGTCCTCCACACACCCTCAAACACAAACACTACTGAAGCATTTGCCGACCAGCGCCATCCACTGTTCCATCTGGCGAATGGATCTGTGAGTGCGATTGTGGGTTGGTTTATTGAAAGTTGCGCTCGACCTGCTGCCCGTTTTCCTTCCAAATACTGTACTGTACCATGCATGATATCGGTCATGAAACCGTTACCAGACCACTCGGGATCAAGGTTGCTTCAAATACCGGTAAAAAGATCAGAACTGATCAGGATCACGCACCCAGTGGGAGGGTGACCCACGGAATCTAGATCCAGTCAAGAATCGAGACAGCCCGCCCGCGACGTGGTCGTGTATGATACACTGTATCAGATCCAAAGTTGGAGCCTTCCCCATCAGTTACAAAATACTTCTTCAATTTACAGTGCGTACTGTTCCGGTCCCGTGCAATGAGACACTCCCAGAGGAACGCAGGATGCAGCAAAAGAGAAGCACGCCAGGCGTGACGCCGGTGCCGACCGTTTCGTGGACTGTCACAGTTCGGAATAGAGTTTGGCGGCGACACCGAAGACGGCAGTCAGCCCGGACAGGGGGCTCTGAACCCTTCGTCTCTGTGAGCAGCCAAGACTGCAACTTCAATGAGCGTCGTACATTCACTGTGCTATGGATGGTGCACCAACTGCAGCAGATGCTCTCGTCGAGTTCAACGCAGTCGTCGTTTTAACACACCTGCGTAACGAAGAGAGCGCACAAGCATGCAAAAGATGACGAGGGGGAACAAGGAAGCCCACTGACACCAAGCCGTGAACAATTCGATTGCTTGTTGGGTTTCTTTCGTGGTAGCATGCGCGTCGACAGCCGTCACGATACCAGCACGGCAGATAGAACAACCTCTCCACCGTCAGGGAGGGGGGAGTCAGCTGGTGGGAATGCTTCTCTCTGGGTTGCAATGCACTCGCTCCAAAATTTTGCGAGTCTGGATCAGCATCATACTGCACCCAACTAGCACAATTCACGTAATACTGGTCCAAGGTACGGGTTCGGACCGTTTGCTCTGCGTGGATGCTTCCGCTGTGAAGCCATGTGGCCGTAGTCTCACGTCAAGTCGTTCTAATAGTGCAGTATTTGGCTGGTTTGCTACAGCTCTGGGCCTTTTTACAATCACAGGCATTGCATTTGTTAATTCAACTTGCTTTTTATCTCCTAGTTTGCTCTTCCAGTGCCGTGGCAAGTGTGTACTTCGAAGTAGATACCACGCCTTTGTGAACACTACCAATACATGTATTCTGCGTAAGATCACATCGTGAGCCAACCCACTAAGTCTCAACGATCTCGTCGATCTGTGCGCAGATAGCGTCGAGTTCATCTTCTTCTGGGTCTCGGTTGAGGAAGCGAGTCATGGTTCCCATTCGCAGCAGTCGGGTCCTCAGCAGGTGAAGTCGCAGTGCCAGTGCATCGAAAGCCGCCACCTTGTGCTCGTACGCGTCACCGGTCCTGAGGAATCGCTCGCGAACGCGCGTAAGCCGAGCCGCGACGAGTTCTCTAGCGGCGAAGCATACCCATCGTGACGACGTTGTTGTTGTTGGCAAGCATGGCTTGAGCTGGCGTGGGGGTTGTTGTTGATGGTTGTTGGCAAATGTGGCAATAGGAGAAGGACCTCAGGCGAGCCACCACTTCTCCTCGCTTGCGACCCCTGATTGAAGGTGAAGACGGAGTGTTGGTGTTGGAATGCGCATATACAGAACGCGCACCCTCACGGTATGTGTTGGCGGGTAAAACGAGAAGCGGCCCAGCCCAGTGACGTCAGCCCAGCGCAGTGGGGGAAAGCTGTGGTTTGAGTTGAGGCACCGAGAATTGGCTAACTCTGGCGCTATCTGGGTTCCGCCCAAAACGTCTGGATATCATGCGCTTCGTTGACAGTGAATCAGTTCCATCAGCTCAATAGACGCGGCACCATTTGTTCCACAAAACTGGCGCGTCATGTGCCCATGCAGAAAAGATAGATCACTGCATATCCCCCGGCCTTCATGGGACATCGCACAACGAGACGAATCCAGATAGCGGAACGAAGCAAGGATGGCCAGCACCACAAGCGGTATGGTGTCGTTGTTGAACGCGATCTTCGCATCCGACAAGTCGTCTGTGAATCGATGGTCTTGATGATGCGGATCCTTCTGAGAGGGGCTGGATCGTTCTGTCTCGAACTGGGCATTTTCCAGAATTGAGCCTTCGCTTTGGCCCACGAAACCACGAGAAATGTAAGTGACGAGGCGCTCGTGGACACTCCCAGGCTGGGACTTAGCGGATCTACCGAAGAAAGACGTTGACATAGGACGCAACCCACTCTCCATGCCAACTGTCGACTTTTGTACCCCTCGGAACAAGCTTTTGGATGTGATGAGCTGCAGCTAGCGTGCAGACGGCACGCAAAGATTCTCAGTCTTGCGATCACAGCGGGATGTTGGTTCCGTAAGGAGTGGACTGTAGGTACCGTACAGTATTTCGAACATTCCCGTCAGGAACGGTACCTGTCATGTTGCCCACGGAACGTGGGCAACACGACAGTTACAGCCAGCACGACACAGTGTACACAGTCGCACTGATTGGATGTGAATAAGAAGCAACAGGTAACAGTTACTCAGACGAGACAGTATTCATCACGAGTGATTCACGACGAAGCTCACCTGCCAGGTCCGGGTGACCTGGAAGAGTGGGCTTTGATTGGCCTTATCTACACTGCAACCATCCAAAGTAAGCTGGAGCATCGCCAAGCTGTCAAGCTGCAGAAATTCTCATAAGCACATTTGCCTGCCAACGCCAACGACAACCTTCCAACCAGCCACCACCGAGCTATCATGCCCGCCCCGACTACCGCCCACACTACTACTTCCGTTGCCAGCCACATCACGAGCCCTGTCACGCGCTGGGCGTTGAAGAAGGCAAACACCGAGCTGGAGCTGCTCGAAGACCGACTCGTTCGTCTCCGTGTGCGTTTTGCTGCCCATGGCGCCGGCTTTGAGGATCGCGTGGGACACGGCGGCACTCCGCCTACAGCGGCTTCAAGCGCTCGTGCTGGCCATGGGGACGATGCTGCGCCTGGCCAACAGTGGCTTCGAGTATGCCGAGGTCCAGGCCATCATCAATCACTCACTCAGTTGCACAGAGAACTCCACGATACTTCTCTGTAGTGAGTCTTTCATTCGCTGCATTAACTGGCCATGCCGCCCATGCATGATGATGTGGTCGTTTCAATGGTTGAAAGGCAAATTGAAGTTCACGAACGTGTACTTAGTTGGGTTATATATATCCTCTCGAATATACCGGTATCTCACCGATACTCCCGTCGCCTCACCGTGCACCTCCTCGCTCGTTTCTTCGGCATCAACACGAAGTCCATCATGAGCAGCAGCGCGCTGCTCCACGCGGGGGACGACGCCCCCGCCTCGACCGCCCTCCCCTCCTCCTCCTCCTCCGTCTCCTCTACCGCGGCCGCCGCTGCTCCGCTCACGACCGCGACGCTTCTGGACGCGCTCAAGTCCCACAAAGAGTGGGCGCGCGCCGTGGTTTTCGACGCCGAGAGCCGCATTTTGGCTTCTACGTTCAAGGCCGCGGACGCCGAAGTGGACGCGTGGCTGCGACTCTTCGACAAGCGTGAAGACACGATCGCCGCCGGCATCATCGTGCTCAACGAGCAGTTTGATGTCCACCGGTACGATGTCTGATGGAGTGATTGATGTTCGTTGGGGACTGACTGATTTGTGTCGTTGATTGATTTTCGCAGCTTCCACCCGCCACTGATCTACGGCCGCAAGGGCGACCCGACGACGGATGACAGCGAGGGCATCTGCGTGTGCCGCGTGGAGCGCAAGAACGGCAAGACGCCCGTGTTCGCGCTCATCACGTACACTTACCCGACGCTCTCGGCTCGCGCGGCACCGCAGCTGAAGGAGTTCGCCGAGACCCAGCGTAGGTTCCTCCATCATCAGATGTGTTTGATTGATGCGTCTAACATTGTTTGATGTTATTGCCTTGGATTATAGTCGCGACATTGGCATGAAGACCGACTCGCTGCGCGATAAACAGCAATTGCATGGCTTTATTCGGATTTATCCACCCTCTGAACTTCGTTTTTTGTATGGAAATGGCCTACGCGAACGCCCCTGAGGCCACGTAGAGACCGTCGCGGTCATCATACCGGGTCTTCTCGGCACTCTGCATGCCCGTCTTCAGCAGACAGCGCTTCTGCGAGCCACGACGGAAGTACGTGAACAGCTTACAGTCGGCGTTGGATCGGCAGTAGTCACAGCACTCCTCCACAGTGTCAAAGGCCTTCTCCGAGCCAGCGATGTCGTTGCTGTGGAAGAAGATACTGAGCTTCTGCGTTCCACAGCGAGCAGCGTCCCAGTCTCCTCTAACTGGAGCAGGCGATGGCGCTGGAGTCGGAGCTGTCGAAGGAGCAGGAGGAGGCGCCTCACCAAGGCGCTTGCCGGAGATCAAGCCAATAGACGCTGTGCGGCCTACGTCGCTGGTCTTCAAGTAGCACGCGCGTGACGACGGCACGTAGGTGAAGACCCGACAGTCGGCGTCGTAGTTGCATGAGTCGCAGCAGTCGCCCAGATCCACGTCACTCACCGAGCGAAGATCATTGCCGTAGTAATCAACGTCGTTCTCCAGGTCAGCGGCGCAAGTCGCAGGCGAAGATGACGTCGGAGACGGAGTCGGAGTGACGGACGGCATGCTGGAGCTTCTGATCTTACGACCGGAGAGTGCGCCCTTGAGTGTCTGCTTGGTGCCTGCGCCCTTCTTCAGGTAGCACGCCGGCCCCCACGTGTTGATGAACGTGAAGAACTCGCACTCGGGCTCGGCGTTGCACAGGTTGCAGCAGTCACTCGGCAGCTTCATGCCGAAGTGGCTGCTGATATCGGCGCCGTAGTAGTCGACGTCCGTCTCCATGGTGCTGCAGCCTGTGGGTACTGCGATGCACTGGTAGAAGTTCTCGTCCCATGGCTGGCAGAATGCACCATCCACGCAGCAGGAGAAACCCTGGGACGACCCGCACTGGGCGCCAAGGGCAGTCGAACAGGCGGCCTGAGCTGCTGCGGGCGAGAGCCACAGCGAGAGGAGATACAGCGGAGCTGTGAGGCGGCGTACGGTCATGAGGACGCGTGTGTGGAAGGCGGAGGAACCAAGAATGGGAATAGGACCCCACTTGTCGATCAACCAGAATCAGCCACCAGCCCGAGTGAGCCCGTGGACCCTAGTTGAAGAAGGCCACTTTTAGACGCATTACCAACGTCAATTTCACCTCATATCAGTACTCATGATCCTGTGTCGAGCCATTTTTTCCCATTACGTACTCTATTAGGATATTGCAGTGATGTCTCCGCATTGAGAAAGGCTGCTTTTGGTGGCTGACGTGTACTGTACTTTCCTTTCTTTAGGCAAACGAACCTGAGGCCACGTACAGACCATCGCGGTCATCGTAGCGAGTCTTCTCGGCACTCTGCGTACCCGTCTTCAGCAGACAGCGCTTCTGCGAGCCACGACGGAAGTACGTGAATAGCTTGCAGTTGGCGTTCGAACGGCAGTAGTCGCAGCACTCCTCCACAGTGTCAAAGGCCTTCTCCGAGCCAGCGATGTCGTTGCCGTGGAAGTAGATGCTGAGCTTCTTGCTGCCACAACGCGACGTGTCCCAGTCGCCCGTCGACGACGCGCGCTTCACACCAGAGACGGCACCCGCAGAAGTCACACGACCGGTGTTCTTGGTCTTCAGGTAGCAGGCCTGGTTGGACGCCACGTATGTGTACACGTTGCAGCTTGGGTCGCTGTTACAGGCCGAGCAGCAGCCGCCGAGGTCCACGCCGTTCACAGTACGCAGGTCGTTGCCGTAATAGTCCACGTCGGTCTCGATGCCAGCGGCACACGTCGCAGGCGTGGTCGCCACCTTCTTACCGGAGACCGCCCCCACCGCCACGCTGCTGCCGCCGTTCTTGGACTTGAGGTAGCACGTCTGGCTGGACGCCCAGTACGTGTACGCTCCGCAGCCAGCGTCGTTGTTACATGCGGAGCAACAGCCGCCCAAGTCGACGCCGTTCACCTGGCGGATGTCGTTGCCGTAGTAGTCGACGTCGGTGTCGACGCTGGAGCCACACGTCGAAGGCACGGACACAGCCTTCTTACCAGAGACCACACCCGAACCGGCCTTGCGACCGGCAGCACTGGTCTTGAGGTAGCACGACGACGTCGCCGGCACGTACGTGAAGACCTTGCAGTTGGCGTCGCCGTTACACGCCGAGCAACAACCAGCGAGGTCGACGTTGTTCACAGCTCGAAGGTCGTTGCCGTAGTAGTCAATGTCGCTCTCCAGTCCCGAGCACGTGGACGGCGCCTGAGTAGGAGCTGGCGTAGTTGGAGCTGGCGTCGTAGGAGCTGGCGTCGTCGGGGGTGGCGTGGTAACGAGCTTCTTACCGGAGACCGCACCAGCGCCGTACTTGCGACCGGCGTCGCTGGTCTTCAGGTAGCACGAGAGCGAGGCCGCGACGTGGGTGAAGACCTTGCAGTTCGCGTCATTGTTACAAGCCGAGCAGCAGCCTGCAAGATCGACGTTGTTGACCGTACGCAGGTCGTTGCCGTTGTAGTCAATCTCGCTCTCGAGGCCAGAGGCACACGTCGACGGTGTCACAATTGGCGTCGTGGTCAGCTTGGCACCTGAGATCACTCCGGACGCAGTCTTACGGCCGGCAGCACTGGTCTTGAGGTAGCAGCCTCGCGTCGACGGCACGTACGTGTACACCTTACAGTTGGCGTCGTTGTTACAGGCGCTGCAGCAGCCGGCCTGGTCCACGTTCTCCACCGAGCGCAGGTCGTTGCCGTAGTAGTCGACGCCGCTCTCGACGGTGCCGCACGTCGACGGCGTCGTCGTGGCAGCGACAGTCTTGCGGCCCACGACCGAGCCCTTGAACACGCGCTTCGTGCCCATGCCCTTCTTCAGGTAACACGCCGGGCCCCACGAGTTCACGAACGTGAAGAACTCGCACTGCGGCTCGTCGTTACACAGCTTGCAGCAGTCGGCAGGCAGCGTGACGCCGAAGAAGGCCTTGACGTCTTGGCCGTCGTAGTCCGTGTCGGTCTCGAGCGTGTTACAGCCGGAAGGCACGGCCACGCACTGGTAGAAGTTGTCGTTCCACGGCTGGCAGTAGTTGCCGCTCGTGCAGCACTGGAAGCCGGCGTTGGAGCCGCACTGGCCCTGCGGCGCGACGCACGAGGACTGCGCGTTGGTAGAGGACGGCGCAAGCGCAGCCGCGAGGAAGAGAGCCGCAGTTTGAAGCACGGAGTGACGCATGTTGTCAGGAAGACTCAGGCGAAGAGGAAGGGGAAGACCAAGCAAGAGAGGGGTTAGTACCTGACGAAGCAGGTTGGGGAGTGAGAAGCACTGCAGGCCCACAGACAGTGAGTCACTGACTGGCAAGAGAGCGCTTCGTTCAGACGAGAACGGCTCCAGGCTACAGCCTCACTGAGGCCCTCAGGAAAACCCATTGCTGGAGGCCGGTAAATCAATCACTAGAGCTGGCCAGACGGGAAGGGCTCACATTGGCAACGTTTCATGATACATTACCGGATATTCTATTGTAGAGGTCTCAATGGTCCATACTTCGTCCCATACTCATTACAAAACAGCGCATATCCGATCTCACGGGAGGTGTTGCCTGTCCTACTCTCGTAACATGCGGAAGGATGTCATTGAACGTGTCCTAATCCAGTACCCATCTGGATTTCATGCAGCCACGTGTGACCCATATAATGATACAAGTGACTTTTGGCGGGTCAGCTGTCGTGAGTACGGAGCGGAATCCAGGATTTAGGTCAGTGACTTGACTGACGCGGAAGCCTTCGAACAGACACGGAAGACCGTTAGTCCACTTGCAAGAGGGATCTAACCCACAGAAACAGCCAAGAACTGAACGCTGGCTTTAGATTAGTTGGCGAATGAGCTTAGACGTTTCAGTTAGACATCACTTCGGTGTGTGTGGCTTAGCGCCCTACGGCGAGAAGCTTCCTCATCGTTTAGACCTGACGCCACACACGATGGCGTGAGGAGTGAGTCAAAGGAAAGACGGCCGATCTATGCACTCGTCTCTCTGAACTCTCTCGCCTACCTCTATAATTCTATCCCCCGTCTTCATCAGCTGATACGAGGTCCACATACCGGTACTTGGCTCTGGTCCATATGGACCACACCTCATCCAAATGAGACTTTGAGGTTACGGTTACGAAAGTATCCTCTGGATACACTCTGGGTCGGTTACTGCACCACTTGCAACGTCAGTATCCACAACCATCACGCCACTCCGGCAACTTCCTCCTTGCCACCAAGCGTCCTCCTAGTCGTCTCCTGTCTTCTCCGCCACCGCTATGGCTTCCTCCGCCTTCGCTCGCTTCGTGTTCCTGGACGCCGACTCGCTGCTCGACGGCCTGCGCCGCGCTGAGCAACTGGCCAAGTGCGTGCCTGGCGCCAGCTCCGCGCGCGACTTGCGGCTGCAGATGAAGCCATTTACGGCCGTCGTGAGTGGCGAGCGCGTGCGCTGCCGCCACGCCGTCTACCACAAGACGACGCCCGTGCTGGCTCACGCTCTGGGTCTCAATGGCTGGACGATGACCGACAGAAGCAAGAGCCAGCTCAGCGTGCTGCAGAAGGCGACGGCGCTTCTGCTGACTAAAGTCGACGCTGCTGACAGTGAAGAGGAGAAGGCGTCAGCCGACGACGATAGTGCTGAAGATACCAATACGCTGGTCGTAGTGACGGGCGACACGTGTGAAGATATGACTAAAGGCCGCTTTCGTGAGACCGTGGAGGCGTTTCTGGACCTCAGCGACCGCTGGCGCGTGGAGATCCACACGTGGACCCACACGCTGGCGCCAGTGTTCCTCCAGTTGGCTCAGCAGCATCCAGACAGAGTCACGATTCAGTTGCTGGACGGAGATGGCGCCGACCTCCACAGAGTCGTCTACTGCGCGGCGCCGTCGACGCCCAACACGCCGCTGAAGCCCAAGCCCAGCGCCATTGTGACCAAGGTGGCGTCTACTACAGGCGACTCGCCCGTGAAGAAGGCGTCGCCCGCTAATATCAAGTCACGGAAACACGGCGTCGTGATGCCGGCGCTGATCCAGGCGCGACTCAATCGTCTGCAGTCACTGCGACAGCGTGAGATTCCAGACGCGTACTCTGCTAACGGGCGGCTACGATACGTCGTGATGGACGCCGACAACATCTTCCTGTCGGTTCGTAACGCCACGCATTTGCATCCGCTGGTGGCCAACGCGACCGAGGCGACCGACCTGCGGATCAACTTTAAGGCGCTCACGAACCGCGTTTGTAACAGCGCGTTGGGTTTTAAAGATGATCTCGTGCGCGAGCTCAAGGCCATGCACTACGTGACGCCCACGTGGCTGATTAAGGGCCTGCTGCCGTGTCGGTGGACGGTGGAGAAGCAGCGCAACGTCATGGACGCGTGTCTGCACGAGGAGCTACGTCACCTTCTACAGGAGGTTCAGGAGGATAACGAAGACGAAGACAAAGACGACGACAATGAAGAAGGAAGTCATGACAGTGAAGACGGCGAGAGTGAGGAGCCCAAGAAGCGAACGCTGGTGCTGGTCACAGGCGATGGAAATGAGGACGAAGTTGCGACGTCGGCGTCGTTCCGTGGCATCGTGGACGAGTATCTGGCCGCTGGATGGAGTGTGGAGATTCACGCGTGGACGCACGCGCTGCACACAACGTACATCGATCTCATGGAGACGCGGCCGCAGGACGTGCTCGTGTGTCCACTGGACGCTGACTACGGTGACGAGTCGGGGGAAGACGAAGCGACGACGACCGGAGCCATGGTTTCCACGAAGCTGGTGTACGCGTCTCCGAATGACAACAGTGACGCCGTGTCGCCTGCCATTTACAGACCGCCAGCGATGCGAAAACCGGCCGTGATTACTACTACGGCATCAGCAGTTGAATTACCAGTCGTCCGGCCCACGTCGGATGCAGCGCTGTCCACAGAGGAGACCACCGTGGATGCTCAGGGTCGTATCAAGCAACTGGAGGCAGAGTTGGCTCGCGTGACGCGCGACAAGCAGGCGCTGGCGATGCAGATGCAGCTCATGACGACGTCGCACGAGAAGCGAGTGCAGCAGCTCACGCGCGAGCGGTGGGACGCCTTCGGAGCGTGTCTGCGAGCGATCACGTGTCCGGTCTCAGGACAAGTGCTGGAGGATCCAGTTCTGTTGGCCTGCTGCCGTGTCACAATGTCCAAGGCCGCGGCTCAGGAGCTACGCGACAGCGAGAGAGGCTGCCCACACTGCCACGTTGTCGCATTCAAGATGATGAACGTGCCAGTGATGGACGAAGTCGTTCGTGCAGTGATGGATCACCTGCCGAATTGATCACTGGCCACCACCAGAGGCTGGAAGGTCAATAGCCAATGACAGGACGCCACCACAGACGCCGGAAGATCAGTTGAACGTAATGAACTGTGCTTGTGGTCGTAAATGAACACTTAGGATGCGTGTGTTGTGATAATATGTGCGGCGCGGCGCGGTCACGGTTGCCGTTGGTCATCAATTTGAGGATCCGTCTCACTTGATGCAGTCGGATCTGCTATTTCAGCCAATCAAAGCGTGCCAACCTGACAGCCCCTACCATCATTCCATTTGGGAATGACGGTACGGCAACTTCCACATCGAAAAGCTCCGAAAATGCGGAGTTGGCGGTTGCTTATTGGCCCCACGATATCCAGGATCCGCTGGCGAAATGGCTACACCACCACAAACGTACGTTACAGGATGGATGACCTCTAAGGTAGTGCACTACACCATAGAACGAGGAGATATTCACACACACACAGCAGATCTTACGACTCGCTGGTTCCCTCAGCTCATTCTCCAATTGTCTTCGACACAAGCAGAACAACTTCCTCCTCTCCCCTCCTCCACCTTCCACTCCACGATGGTAAGCCACCCCAAAACTCGCTCCATATAATGAGATCACAATACTCACCCTTGTACTACTATCCACAGTCTCCATCCCTCACCACCTCCGCCTCCGCTGACGTCACGTCGCCGCCTCCTCCGGCTCCGTCCACCAGCGCCGTGGAGACGCCTGCTGTGCCTTCACCTGACGCGATCTTCACACCGTCGTTCCAGGGCGAGACGCTGCAGTTCGCCAACATTTCGTCTCGCGTCAAGCGCGTGGACGCGCATCCGACCAAGCGGTGGTTGCTATCGGCGCTGTTCGACGGCCGCGTGCTGCTCCACGACGTGGCGACCAAGAGCCTGCTGCACAGCTTCCAGGTCTCCGAGTCGCCTGTGCGCGTCGCTCGCTTCATTGCACGTATGGACTGGATCGTCACGGGCAGCGACGACCGCAAGGTGCGCGTGTTCCACGTGCAGACGGGCGACAAGCTGGCCGAGTTCGAAGCCCACGACGACTACGTGCGCGACCTCCAGGTCCACTCGACCAAGCCGCTGGTATTTTCCTGCAGCGACGACCAGATCGTCAAGGTCTGGGACTGGACTCAAGAATGGCGCTGCGTGCGCATGCTTACTGGCCACGACCACTACGTCATGGCGATGGCGCTGTCGCCGTCCGGAAAGGACCTTGCGACGGTCTCACTTGACCACAGCGTGCGATTGTGGAGCCTCGCCGACGACATGGAGTCGCCGGACAACGCTGTGGCCGTCCACGCGACGATGCGTGAAGCTCACACGCGTGGTCTCAACGACGTGGCGTTCACGGTCTCGGGTGCAACGTTCATCACCTGTTCGGACGACCGCACGCTGCGTGTCTGTGACGTGACGACCAAGCGTGCGGTCGCTGTGCTCCACGGCCACACGCACAACGTCTCGTGTGTGGCCGTCCACCCGACGCTTCCGCTGATCTTCTCGGGCAGTGAGGACGGCAGCGTGCGCCTTTGGAACAGCACAACGTTCCGCTGCGAGGGTGTGTGGAACCACGGACTTGGCCGCGCGTGGTCGCTCGTGGTGCTGCGCGACAACAACACCGTCGCCATCGGCTACGACCGCGGCTCGGTGGTCGTCAAGCTGCCAGCCTCGTTCGCCACTCAGGACGCCAGTGAGGGCTTCGTGGACGTCGTCCACGCCTAGGCGCTTGGAGATTCGCCTCTGTACGGCACCAGGAGCTAATCAAAAACCGATTTGATACTGTCCAAAAATCGGTTTATTGGAGACCGTGAAACGACGCGACTCTTGAAGATCGCAACCGCTTTCTATCGCTTCCTTCTCACTCTGTCAGTCTCCTTCTACCCGTTCTTCTGAGAAGCTCACTATGGTACGCCTCTAGTGTTCCCCTTTTCCTGTATATGCGTCTGTAGCTCACCCTCTCTCTCGTAGATCCGCTTCTTTCTGCTGCAGAACCGCCAGGGCAAGACGCGCTTGTCCAAGTGGTACGTGCCGCCGCCGGACGATCAGGACAAGGCGCGTCTCGAGGCCGAGATTCACCGCCTGGTGGTCGCGCGCGACGCCAAGCACACCAACTTCATCGAGTTCCGCTCCTACAAGCTCATCTACCGCCGCTACGCCGGACTCTTCTTCATCGTGGGCGTCGACGTGAACGCCAACGAGCTGCTGTGTCTTGAGACCATCCACTTGTTCGTGGAGCTGCTGGACCAGCAGTTCTCCAACGTGTGTGAGCTCGACATCGTGTTCAACTTCAACAAGGTCTACTCCATGCTGGACGAGTACATTCTGGGCGGCGAGATCCAGGAGACGTCCAAACGAGAGATGCTCGAGCGCATCCGCGAACTCGAGAAGCTGGACTGATTTTCAACGGCTAGAAACATCAGGCAACGACGATCGATCAATCACTCGCTCTGTGTCATTCTATCACTCGCCGAATTCTAGTCATGCTCTATTGGATTTCTCAGCGTGAATGTGTCGCCTTTCTCAATCTCTCTATTGTTGCTGCTGCGTTTGATCTTGGGCTGCTGGTGGGTCTTGTGGAGCCGCCTGGAAGAATTTCTCGTGGACCATGAACCGCACCATCTGCAGCATCTTGCGCTGCTCGACCTGGATGTCCGTCTTGAGCAGCTTACGCAGCAGCGATCCCTGCTCCGTCTTCCACTTCTCCTCCAGCAGCTTGCCCTGCTTGGCGGTCTCCTTCTTCTGCACTTGCCGCTGCAGCAGCTCAGGGTCGTGACTGAACAGACACGCGTCGCCCTTGTTGCACGTGCCCTTCTGCTGCATCGTACGGCACGCGAACGCCTTGCGGTCGTGGCTGAACTTGCACGAGTCGCCGAACGCGCACTGGTTCCGCAGGAACTTGCGGCACAGTAGCGTCGGTTTCCGCTTCTTGGAAGGCGAGGAAGTCGCCGCCGCTGGGTCTTCTGCTGGTTCTACGGGCTCCACGAACTCGGTTTCTTCCTCCATCGCTTCGTTTGTCTCTACTTGTAGAGCCTCTCCAGATACAGGCTTCTCACTCGTCGACTCTGCAGCTGTGGAAAGTCCAGTAACCTCATCTTCGACCTCGCCTTCCTCCAGCTCGCCTTCTTCCACCTCCTCATCACGTTTACGCTTGACTCCTGGCACGGGCATGGGCACTGGAAGCTTCGCGGTGGCAGCTCCTGACCCGGCGGTGGCCTTGCGCGTCAAGATCGCGGCCGACGGCCACTTCTTTCGTCGCTCTGCTCGCCATTTTTCGATATCCTGTGGTGAATCGCCCACCAAAACCATGAACTTTTGCCCTTCAATGTCGATTTCCTTGAGCCCGTGGCCGGCGTACTGGCCGTGGGTGGTCTGGAAATGCGCGCTGACGACTCGCTTCGACGCCGCAAACTCACAGTCCGGTGAAGGACACGGCACGTGGGTCTTGATATGCGCGACGTGTTGCGACTCGATGACGAACGACTTCTCACACGGCTCGCAATGCCACTTCATGGACCCTGCAGGAGCTTGGGACTGAGACTGGAACCCATCGTCATCCTCTGGCGCTGGTGGCTGGTGTGGAGGAGCCTGGTGGTGCGGTGGTTGGTGAGTGTAGCTGTTCGTGCGTGGCTCGTAATCCTGGAAAGGCGGTCGGTCGTTGTGCTGCTGAGGCGGCGGACGCGCAGACCACGGCGCTGCGTTACTGTGGCCGTTTCCATGCGGCGGACGCTGGCCGTGGCCCTGCTGCTGCTGCTTCTGCTCGTTCTCCTCCAGTACGAGAGGACACTGCTGGATCCAGTGGCCTGGCTGACGACACTTGTGGCAGCAGTAGGTCGGAGGAGGCGGACGGTGGTACGTCTGCGGCACCTGGCCTCCTCGGTGACTCTGGAACGCAGGCTGCGCGTGGCTGCGGTGGATCTGCGGGTAGTAGTCGCCCTGTGGCTGACGCGGAGGCGGATGCTGAGGCTGGTACGACGCGTGGGCTGGTGGCTGATACGCCTGCGGTGGCTGGTGGTGCTGCGCTGGTGGATACGCTGGCGTCTGAGCCTGAGACGGCTGCTGCGGTGGGTAGTACGGCAACTGGTGCTGCTGAGGTTGCTGAGTGTGGGACTGAGGAGCCACCAACGGCGACGGCGGAGGCGGTCCGGACGGAAGCGGAGGCTGCTGACTCTGCTGATTCTGCGGAGGCTGAGCCTGCGGATGGAAACCTGGTGAATTCAGAGCAAACGCTTGGTCCTGAGGCTGCTCAGCAGCGTTTCCTGGCGTCGGTGGTGGTCCTGGAGGAAGTGGCGGCATCGCAGGCGACTGGCTAGGGCCCTGGCTCTGGGTTTGGCTCGGGTCTTCACTGGATGGGCCTGCCGGACGCGGCAGATACGCTTGCTGACGGTCGTAGGGCCCCGCAGGCGTAGGCAGCAGCGCTGAACTAGGCGGTGCCTGGTGCTGCTGGTACTGCTGCTGCTGTGGTGGCTGCTGGTAGTACGGCGCTGGCTGGTACGACGGCGGAGGCTGCTGGTACGCGTACTGCTGACTCTGCTGAGGAGGGTACTGGCCGTACGCGGGCGCTGCTGACGGCGGCTGAGGAGGCGCATTGTACGCAGGCGGCGCGCCGTTGTACGCGCCAGGCTGCTGGTGCTGATGTGGTGGTTGGTGGGCAAAGTACGCCGGTGGCTGTGCGTTGGGATGGTGCTGTGGGGGCTGCGCGTGGCCGTAGAGCGGCGCAGACGGCTCGTATGGATACGCAGGAGGCGGCGCGCCGTATGGTTGCTGCTGGTGGTACGGAGGTGCGTTGTACGCGTGCGAATTGTAGCCGCCGCCGCGTCCTCCGCCTCCACCACGTCCTCCTCCTCCACGACCTCCTCCTCCTCCTCGACCGCGTCCTCGTCCTCCAAAGCCACGACCACCGCCACGACCATGGCCACGGCCTCCGCCGCCTCCTCCCCCTCCCCCTCCTCTGTAGGCGCCGCTGCCGCCGTGGAAGCCGCCGCTCGCTGCGTTTGCTGCTGGTGGTGGTGCGTCCATTTTCGCTATTGGTGGCGTACTTCCAGTCAATTGTTTCAACTTGCCCTTCGACGACGGCAACGACCCATCCGAAAACGACCCAAACTAATGCGATCAAGTGGGTGGACCACACCATATTTTAATTTAGGTTACGGTGGTACGGTAATTTGGGCTAAACCTATGCGACGTGATTCAGGATTGGGCGATATTCCTCTTTGTCAAGGCCACGCCCGCTACAATCACCAAAGTCCTACAGACGATAGCGCCATGGATAGAATGCTCACTAGTATAATCTATTCGGGTATTTGCGGACACAGCATCTTGGCAAAGTCCAGGTCCTGGATGGTCATGGGAACGCAGGCGTCGGTCGCGTCCGCCAGCAACACGGCCACGATGTGCTTGCACTGCTCACCAACAGCTTCAGTTAGTCCATCCGTCTCCATATAACCACAGATAGCATTATCCAGACTTACCATGGCGTGTGGGCTCTTGACGGTGGTGATGTGGAAGGCGCTGCAGGAGCAGTAGTGGTCGAAGCAGTTGTAGTAGTTAGGTCCGTTGCCGTACATGGCGCTGGCCTCGAAGGGCTGCGACTGGCCATTCGCATTAGCATCATGACCGCCGCGTGCGTGGTAGCGATTCAGCGACTCGACGCGGAAGAACACGCGCTGCGACGGCAGCGCCGTCACTTTCTTCACGGCCTTGCGGTCCACGAGCTCACTGGCGGCCTGTAGAAGCTGCAGATCATCAGCGCCAAGCGCCGCCAGCAAGTGGCCGTGTGACTCTGTGAAGGGCGTGCTACTTCCACTGCTGCTGTGGTGCTGCTTGACTTCCTGCAGCACGTGGCGGATCACACTCGCGCCGATGGTGTCGGTCATGTTGGATTTTCCCGCGAAAAGCTGCACGAAAATGAACAGCTCAGAGCGCTCTATTTGAGTGTGTAGGCCTTTAATTACGACGTCAACGGTGGCTCCACAATCTGTGACGTGGCACCAACGACAATGGAGCTGCTCGTCATGGACGCCACTGCAACAGGGGCCACTGCGGGGGCGGGCGTACCAGGCACAGAGGGTGCTGGTGAAGGTGCTGGGCTGTTGGTGAGACTGGCCATGGCCTTCTCCCAGAGTCGCCGCCGGAGCTGCTCGCGGTCGAAGCGCCGCTGGTCGTCGACCGCCAGTTGCTCACACGCCGCGCGCACTTGCTGCGACGCCCTCGCGAACGCGGCTTCAAGTTGCGTGGCGTCAAGTGGTACGCTGCTGTTGTTGCTTGATGGGCTGGTGGCTCCTGCTGCTGCGGGCACGATGTCCGTGCGAGCGACGCTTGGGTTCTCGCTGTACATTTGCTTGAAGAAATCGAACGACGTGCGAGCGGCGGTGGGAAGCGGAGGCGGCGTCGAGGACGGCACGTACGCCAAGCGACTACTGGCTGCCGGTACAGGCGACTTGCCAGTAGCAACGCTTCCGGGAGTAGATCCGTTGGCCGATGCAGCCATAGGAGTCCCACTGAGTGACGACTGGAGAGTGAGCTTGGCGGCTGCTGGGGCTTTCTTCTTCCGTGGCTTCTTCTCGATGGGCTCGCCATCTTCTCCGACGCCGACGTCGGACTTGCGCTTCCGCTTGGGCTTTGGCTGCGTCTTCTCGCCTGACAGCGTCACACTCGCGGCTGCGACTGCTGCTGCGTCGCCTGGCGCTGTGGAGACAGCAGCCTTGCGCTTGAGGAATTTCTCGGCGACAAACATGAGCGGCATCGTCTGCTTGATTCCAAAAGGCTTCTTCCACTCGTCCGGCACGCCTTCCGGTTGATTGTACACGGGGAAAAGCTGGATGCCGTTCGTGCGTAGCGTCTCTCGAGGCTCTTCGGTCTTCGGTTGGTCAGCTTGTGACTCTGTAGTGGCTGGTGCAGTCGCCTCAGCAACAGCGACACTGGCTGCTACCGTTTGCTCCTCCTGCTGGACATCCTCAATGACCGCAGTCTCCGGTTCTTCACTACGTGAGGCCTTCACGCGAGCGTTGATCTGCTCTGTCGTGAGTTCCAACTCTTCAGGCTCGGAATCCGCCAACAGCTCACTCTCGTCTTCGTCTCCACCTCCAGTCCCGACGTCCTTCCCGTACGAAACGAACTTCCACAGTCGCTGACACTCGCGTGGCGTCAGCGTGACTTCGTGTGATCCGTGTAAACGCTCAGAGACGCGCTGCCAATCGATCGTAGCTGGTCAGAAGCAGTCCAAACACAGCGTCAGTCTCAATCACAGTCTCACAATCAAAAACCTCGCCAATCAACAACGCACCTGGAGACCGGTCCTTGAGCAGCACGTCCGCCTTGTACGAATTCTCCTTGACGTGGTTCCAGATCACTTCGCACAGCGCCGTCGCGTCACTGGCGCGGTACGCGCCTAGAATCAAATGCGTCGGCGGACGCTGCGACGGCGTGATGCCCGCGTCCACTTCCGCCTGTCGACGACTCGGACGGCGGTTGCGGGGCGGCGTCATCGGTGCCACGCCACCCTCAGTGGCTACAACCTGAGTAGTAGACGGTGTGGCTGGGATTTTCATTGCGCTGGCTGTGGATGAAGCCTCCGTCTCGACGGGAGACGCCGGCGGTGAGCCCTCTGTGGTGACTGGTGCTGCTCGTGTAGATCGCGTTCTTTTCGGCATCTCGGCTTCTTTCTCAGCAACAGCCATGGCCTCAGGAAGATTCTTCTTTCCAAAGCTTTCACGCTGCGCTGGTTCCTTCTGAGCGACCGTAGCCGTTGCGTACGTGGACTTGATGCTGCGTTGGGCCCGCCGCTGCTGCAGCGCCGTCGCGGCTTCATCCTGTGCGTTAGAAGGCGACTTTACGGGTTCTGATATGACAGTGCTGTCTCTCTTTGACCTGCGCAATGTTGAAGCGACGTCTGTGAGCGGCGCAGCGTCTGTAGAAGCCGCATTTCCTGCGCTAGGACCCGCCATCTCGTCGTTGGCGTTGCCCATGTTGTTCCGTGTAGTTCGCTTTCGCAGGCAAATGGATGATGGCGATACCGCCAACGATACCGCTTTGATATCGGTATTTGTTTCAGAATGTTGGTGGGTTTTTGGGTGAAACGCCAACAAGTTTGGCGCCCGACGGCGTCTGGAATTCCAACACCATGCAGCGAAATGGGCGATCATGACGACGTGAACGACACTTATGATGCCGCTACAGGCGGCTCTACAGGCGTGAATCCGGAGTACGCGCTGGTCTCCTTCCAAGAGAAAGAAGGTGAGTACATACAGGCCTTCGAGCGGTTTCTATCGCAGTGCTACTCGCCACAATTGAAGCAACTACACGCGCGACTCAAGGGCGTCTCCAGCCGCCACTATCCGTCGCTTTCCACGGGCGTCGACGGCGCTACAGGCGACGCCTCGAAGCAGTGCTTCGCATACTCGCTGCGCATCTGCGCGCAGTTCCTCATCGACCTGAACCCGAGCCTCGCGGCGCTGTTATTCCGCTTCCCGGACGAGTTCTTGCCGCTTTTCCACCGCGCATTGACCCACCAGATCACGACGCTGAGCCAGCGCGACGCCGGCAGCACCGCCATCGCCACGCTGCCTGTGAAGACGCGCCACAAGCTGAAGGTGCGTGTCGAGTTCCTGCCGCCCATCGCGCTGCTGCGCAAGCCCACGATCAGCACGATCCGTTCAGGGGACGTGAAGCGCCTTATCCAAGTGGCTGGTACCGTCGTACGCACGGGTATGATCAAGATGCAGGAAGTTTCGAGAGAAGTGGTGTGTCATAACCCACGCTGCCAGTACCGGTTCCTCGTCAAGTCGGATCTGGAGCAAGGAAACATCATGGAGATGCCGCGGACGTGTCCGAGTGACTCGGGAGGCGACAAGAAGCCCTGCAAGTCGACGATGTTTGACGTCGTGGAGACCTCTCGCGTCGTGAGCGACCACCAGGTGATCAAGATCCAGGAGCAGGTGTCTAAACTGGGCGTTGGCTCCATCCCGCGGTCGATCCTCGTGATGCTGGAGGAGGATCTCGTGGACTCGGTCAAGGCGGGAGACCACGTCGTGGTCGTGGGCGTGCTCATGCGATCGTGGCGGCCATGTATCGCAGGCGTGCGTTGTGATCTTGAGACCATTGTGAGAGCCAACAGTATCCGCGTCCAGAACGCGTCGTCGGCTAACGTTCTCGTGACTGAAGAGCTCAAGAAGGAGTTCGCGACGTTCTGGTACGAGACGCATCGATTGGATCCGATGTGTGGACGCAACGAGATCGTCGCGAGTATCTGTCCCAAGGTGTACGGGCTGTTCGTGGTCAAGCTAGCGCTGGCGCTGACGATCATCGGCGGATGTTCCCACGTGGACGCGACGGGCATGAAGACACGAGGCGAGCCGCACATGCTGTTGATCGGAGACCCAGGCACGGGAAAGTCGCAATTTCTACGGTTTGCAGCCGAGCTCAGTCCGCGCTCGGTGTTGACGACGGGCATTGGCACGACGTCTGCAGGTCTCACGTGTACGGCTGTCAAGGACGGCAGCGAGTGGATGCTGGAGGCAGGGGCTTTGGTGCTGGCGGATCGAGGCGTGTGCTGTATCGACGAGTTCAGCAGCATCCGAGCTCACGACCGCGCGTCCATCCACGAGGCCATGGAGCAGCAGACGCTGAGTGTGGCCAAGGCCGGTCTGGTGTGCAAGCTGAACGCACGGACGACGATCTTCGCAGTGACGAACCCGAAAGGCCGCTACGACCCGAATGCCGACGTGTCGGTAAACACGACGATCGCGAGTCCACTGCTCAGTCGTTTCGACTTGATCCTCGTGTTGCTCGACCGCCGCAACGCCCACTGGGACGAAGTCGTGTCGTCGTTTATCCTGCAGCAGTCCACCGACGACAAGACTAAGCCGCTTTCGTTCTCGAGCACACGAGAGGAGGAGAAGCCCAAGATGGAGACCAACGCCTCGGACCAAGGCTGGTCCGTCGCTAAGCTGCAAGCGTACATTTGCCACATCAAGGACAAGCTCCAGCTGCAGCTCACGCGAGGCGCAATGTCGATCCTGCAGCGGTACTACCAGTTGCAGCGTGCGTCCGAGAGTCGCAGTGCTGCTCGCACGACCATTCGTCTACTGGAGAGTCTCACCCGACTATCTCAAGCACACGCCCGGCTCATGTACCACGACCACGTCGAAACCATGGATGCTGTGGTGGCCGTGTTTCTCATGGAGGTGAGCAAGGCCACGGACAGCTCCTCTGCGTTGCTTGGAGGCGGACTGGACTCGGTGCTTCACTCGGATTTCGCAGAGGATCCGACGGCCGAGTACGCGTTGCAGGAGAAGATGGTGCTCGAGTATCTCGGTCTCAGCGAGCTCGCGACAGTGGAGCCGCCCAGCAGCCAGTACCAGCAGCAACACCGCGAGGTGAAGAGGGCGTCGCAGTCCAACGGAGGAGGAAGAGGAGGAGGAGGCGTAGGAGGAGGCGGAGGGTCCCAGTACAGGAGACAGTACCCAGAAGAAGAGGAGAAGGACGGATACATGGAGTCATCGCAAGAGAACGGCTACGACTACTACTCCAGTCGCAAGCGGCCACGTCAGGAGACTGGAGCGTCCTCTGGATTCCAGTGGAAACCACCGACGGGATCCGGAGGAGCATCACGCTGGGGATTTGGATCGCAGGCAGCAGCGAAGGTGGTGGAGGAGGAGCCTCCTCCGATGGAGGAAGAAGACGAAGAGGAGGAGGAGGAAGACGAGTACTATCGTCAGGCAAAACGTATGAGCCAGCTTCAGCAGAGCCAGGCAGCGGAGTCTCAGCCTCATCCACCGCAACCTCCGCCGCTGTCGTCGTGGAGGAGCGGACTGGGGAAGGAACGCGTTGCGAGGTGGAGTCAGAACTGGAGCCAGGGGACGAGAGGAGCGGAGGACGGAGGAGGGAACGGAGGAGAGGAGGAGGTCGGGGGAGGGGACGGAGGACGGTCGACTATCACGAGCAAGTGGTGGAGGTGATGATGCAGAGATTCGAGTCTAAACTATGCAATCGAGTTTGATTACGAGGGTCCAAGCGCACGGATAGACCATCATGATCCGCAGGGGACTAACGTAGACGCTGGATTCTACCGATCGTGGATGATGCCCAGGAGACGAAAGTCTATCCTTCTTTCGACGCATGGCAACGCGACACAGACGATGCGTGCATGGTGCACGCGCACCGGATCCTCACACTAAGACACCTCAAGAATCTGCCACGACGATGTGGCTGCCGCTCCTCGCGTCTGTACACTGTGGTCGCGCCTGTAGTACACTCATCGCTCGGCAATTGTCCATGTGACGGCACGGCATCGCTTTCCGCTCGGATGTTCGACTGGCGTGCGCATGCAGCGTGCTGCTCATCGTCTTCAACCGGGCGTCAAGACGTCTGACAAAATACTTTGTGCGGTCCAACACTGAGGTTTAGACCTCGGACGAATCGACTTGGGCGGCGAGGCGAGTCCGCTGGGCTCTTCTATGCGCTGGCATGCAAAGACCGTTGTCAGTCACCCTGACGACGACGCGGGTCTAAAGACTATCTCTTTCCCTGGGCCTCCTCAGTGGATTCATCGCTTTAGACCTTTGAGGACCACATTGCACAAAGCACTCGTTTTGTGCTATGTCGCTACTCATCCGGTCTAAAGAAAGTGTCCGGAAGCATTCACAGCCCGAGTCAAGTCGATGTATCATCGAATGTAAAGGCTCGACGACACAAAACGCCACGTTGGCTGCGGGACTCAAGTGAAGGTTGAAGCAATTTTTCGAAAAAGCGTTTTTTTCCTTCGACCGCCCATCCTGCCCTGCGAGAACCCCTGTCGTTTGCCATGCACAACCTTGAGTCTAATCGTTCACCGTTTCAGACGCCCAGTTGTCCTTTGGATCCAGAACAGGTCGACGACTACTGGTTGCGTGACACCACAGTTTGTGGTCCGCCCTTGACCACGCGTTCCATTTCCCAATTTCCTCCGGACGTGTCATCTTAGCCGCCTGAGAAATCCAGGGTCTATCGCGTTGCTGTTGTGGCGCTGTGAAGACCACCAACAAACTATTGCGTCCGCGTGAGTGAGAGCACGTGAGCACTGAGTCCGCGGATTCATTTTCCGGACTGTGAGGTCCACGACAGTCTCAAATCAGTCGATAGACCACCCCACACCACCCACCAAGAGGACGGAATCCGGGTGTGGCGTTTGTCGCCAGCTTTCTACAGGGCATCGATCTGGAAACAGCTGCATGGCAGTTCGAACTAACTGGTCACGTGAGCGGATCCAGACTCGTTCCAGGCCGTCATGTACCACGACGCAACACAGAGTCTAAAGTCCCGATCCAGTCGCCGATCCAGTCGCCGATCCAGTCGCCGATCCAGCGACGACTCGGATAGTCCGTCGGCGTGGCGGGAAGTCGCCGCCGCAGTCGCTAAAATTGACGCTGGAAGATCCGCGTCCAGAGAAGACGTCGCCATGGACGACTCGCCGCCCGGATCCCAGCGCCACCGGTCTAAATCGTCGCTCTGGTTCATTCTGGACGACGAGGGCGAGTCCCCAGAAGAAAAGCACGCGCTACCGCCGTCCAGAGAGTCCCCGGACGAAGCCAACATCTATAGTCGTGAGGTGGCACCACCAACAATACCAGCAGCGTCTAAACCAGCGACTAAACCAGCGAATGAAGCAACACAAGTGGAGGACGCCAAGGCAGCAGCAGAGATGGAGGAGGAGACGGAGGAGACGGAGGACGAGGCCTACGCGGCGCCCAAGCGGAGGAAGACCACGCGCCGCAGCTCCGCGACGCCCGTGGCGTTGGTCTCAGTGGCCTCAGAAGCCGTGGCGGCGCCCAAGCGCGCAGAGCGCAAGCGCAAGGCGCGAAGACGGCCGCCCAGTCGCATCTGCAAGTTCGAAGGCTGCGAACAGTACGTCGTGGACCAGGGGCTGTGCGTACGACACGGGGTGCGTGTTTATAGTGGTGTTTGTATCCACGGAGGGCAGATGTGACTCAACGTATCGGTGTTTGTAGGGAGGGAAGCGATGCGAGGCCGAGGGCTGCACGAGCCGCGCGAAGCACCACGGAAAGTGCTGGAAACACGGTGCGTGTGGTGCTGGACGCGTGCTTCTGACCACAATATGATGATAGTCACTGAGCTGAAATGTCTATTCTGTAGGCGGATCGACGGGCTGCAAGGTCGCAGGCTGCCCGAACCGAGCCAAGTCGAGGGGCTACTGCTGGTCCCACGGCGGCGGCACCAAGTGCAAGACTGGCGGCTGCGAGAAAATCGCTATTTCCAACGGCCTGTGTTGGGCACACGGCGGAGGTGAGTGCGCAGTCGACTCGGTGGTTGAATTAGGAGGCTATTTCTGACGCAACCAGAGGTTTTCCTATACTTATTCAGGCAAGCGATGCATCATCGAAGGTTGCAAAAGGCAAGCGTACGAGCGCACGCAGAACTACTGCAATACCCACTACACGGAACTGCTCGCAGGGTCATCGGAAGGCGTCGACGAAGAAGCCGACGACGATAATGGAACCCCCGAAGAAGAGGATGGAGAAGGAGAACCCGACCCCGAGGAAGAGGAGAAGCACGCTGCCACACCCAAACGCGAGAGGATTACGGCAAGATAGGGTGACACGTAAAATTTGCAATTGCAAAAACTAAGGCATTCAGTGGTCGTAAAGGTCTCAGAGGGAAAGTCCAGCGAAGCGATTTCTAGCGTAGCTCACCCTGACATTGAAGTGGTTGGCCGGCTGGATGAGACGTACTTCGTGAGATGTAGACCGAATACGACTGTGATCTTCCATGTGGCGACGACAGGCTCACCAGCCGATGGGATGATGGATCCAACTGAGACCGTACACATTTGGATCTTTGCGGAGCTCTTGTGCATGGAGATCCAAGTCTTCACACGAAGCATTTTTAGATTTCCTTCCTTTCCAAGACAGCAAGCTCGCAGGCTGGAAGGCTCAGCAGTGTGTACGTACGCCGAGTACTGGATTCGAGCGATCAGTTTGAAAATGATGACTGCGCCGAGTTATCAGACAGAACGACAGCGGGTGTCAAGTGGAGGTGGCGTATGAGGGTCTCGTGCATACTGTACGATCGTATCGACTACTCGATGTGGACGCTTGGATGAATCGCCTCACATTAACGATGGAGGGGTCCATCAAATCGTCTCACGGCTCTCGTGGCAAAACGTCTCGATCCTGAGACATCGTGGACCCAGATCTGCACGAGTTAGTCGGTATTCGCGAGTACTTCTGTGCTTGTAGTCGAGCGACGGAGCTGGCCATGACGAAATATTCCACACGACCCCGAGTCTCATTACACTGCCCTCGCACGTAAATGAAGCCTCGCCGCACCACAATCGACTGCGTGCTGGGTCTGAATGTGCACGTGTCAACTACTCTACAAGACACCGCGGATCCGAGTACAGTAATCAAAGGTCGACCTCCACTAATAGTATCCTTCGCGAATGTCGTCGTCACGACGAACACGGCATCCGGGCGTGAGTATCTTGAATTTGAATCGTACATTGCGTTTCTTGTCGACGGTGGCATGATAACTGTTCACACGAGACATTGCGTGTTAGCTTGCGAGTTGAGCTGCATTCCATCGCAGTTCCTCACCACGAATGGCGTGTGAAACGGAGATCACAACAAAGCGTTACACGCATCGATTCTGTCCTTGTTGGCTGCTTCGACTGCCGTCGATGGCAAGGTCGGATAAGTTGCTGCTGTGATGGCAGACGAGTGCTGGGATCGTGGCTGATTGAAGATCGTTGCGATCAGTTGTGGACGAGTCGTGATCAAATATACGGTAACTATACGGTAACTGCAATCTGATACATGTACGGTACCGTATTTGAGTTCTGGCTTGACGCCTGGATCAGATCCTTCTGTTCTGATCCTTGAAGCCAGAATCGCCTCCAGTCAAGGACGCGTGGTCACCGTTGCTTCTCTGGGTTTTGTCCAGCGGACTAACTGAACTGGATCAGTGTTGGCATGCAGCCATGTGCTCGTCCAGAAAGACCCAGCCTCAAGCCCTTGATCAATCTTCTGACACTGTACAAGCCAAGCCACATGGCGACCGACGACGCCGTCGTGAATGTCAATCGCCCATGTTGTCGAAAACAATGCAGATCGCAGGCGTCGCCGTATCGGAAAGTTCCTCGATTACCTCAACAGATCGCGATCATGATAAGGTCTAAACAGCACTGCACGCCAGTCTAAAAACGGCATGGTTGCAGGTGCGTGCGGTCGCCGAGTGTCCGGTTGAAAAGCTTGGAAAAATGGAGCCATCTTGGCAACACTCTTGACGTTTGTATGCGTCCGGAAAACCAGCTGGCGGCCTGGAACTGTGCTGGACTGTGGACTGAACGACCCGGCGGCACTGACTGCATAGAGTGTGTGTCGAGAGTGCGATGCGACCATCCGTTCGATAGACCTTCTGCTTATGTGCACTTGGAAATTTCAGCGTCCAACGTCCAACGTCCAGCGTCCGGAATCCGGAGTCCGGAGAATCCGGAAGCCAGACTTTGCGTTTCCTCCGCAACCGGAGAGAACACTTAGTCCGTGTACACATTCGTACCCACTCGTACTGGTAGCCACAGCATCCGAGAATGGGCATCCGCCTGTGGATGAAGGAGAAGGTCGCCAAGCTGCGCACGCGCAAGCACGACGACGACCGCCCTAGCAACCAACAGCTCCACGACGTGGAGAACCGCGGCCAGCGCGGCTGCTCCGTGCTCTTCACGCGCGCGCTCAAGCACCACAACGACCAGAAGGCCGTGCGCCGCGACAAGGCCCGATCGCGATCGAATCCGGAGACCATGAGCCGCAGCCGCCGTGACAGCGACGACGGCAGCGAGTGGAAGCCCTGCACCGTGTGCGCAACCAAGTTCCAGAGCTCGTCGAGCAAGTACCTGGACTTCTGCTCCAGCGAGTGCAAGTCGAAGGCGTTTGTGGAACGCAAGAGCCAAGGCGACATGCAGATGCGCGCGAGCGAGTGGATTTGATCAACGAGAAAACCCCAACAGAAACAAATGAAGGACAAGCGACAAGAAGCGAAAGAAGAGAGAGGCCTATGCAGAAGCAGAGAGATGCAGCGCGAGGAAAGAACTCGCGTTGCAGAGACCGAAACAACAGAGCGATTGCGGGGCGCGGTCGAAGCGCCCCATAGAAGAAGTATGTATTGGACGAAGTCATGAAGGGTATTATGAGACCGGTGTAGAAGAAGAAAACGCACGTGAGGAAAACGCAGCATATTTATCAAGAATACAAGTCAGAGTCGTGACTAAGGACCACACAGCCACCATGAAGGCTTGAGCGCAGTGTCATTCATCTTCATTCTTGGGACATTGATTACCCCTGATTCAACTGCCATGAACACATGAAACACCATGAGACGATGAAGCCAACGACCGCACCACCGAAGCCGCCAGGCGTTCGAGTTGAAGCTTCTGCCCGTGCGTGGCGGTTGGACGACTGGCGGCCAAGGGTCAGGCAGCAGCTCCCAAGAAGATCGTCGCACGTCACGTTGCGGTCGTGCGCATGGCTGCAGTCTCGTCGAGAAAGGCTTCATCGGTCTCATAGAGAGCGTCGTCCCAACAACAGTGCGAAGAACGACTGACTGTCGCAGAAACTAGACTAGACCAGGCTAGATACATAGACTAACTGACGTCATCACTGACTCTCAGGTCCATGTAACCAGCCAATCAGAAGCGGAAGGCATCACGACTTCAACGTCTTGGATTCGCCGTCACCAGCACCAAAGGAAAGAGTCTATCGTCGATAGACCGCCAACTGGACTAAGAAGCCAGACGATGGGGGACGGAATCCGAGACAAACGCAAGTCAACTTGGTGTGTTCTAGTTTCCACATTCGTCCGACGATCTAACAGTAAGACTACCAGACGACCGGGATGAGCACCACGACTAAACGACGTCTGACGTTAGACGCGTCGTTTTTCGTGTGTTGTGGACGCGGCAGTCGATTCACATTCGAAGACGACGACGGAAATGACGATGAACGCGATGAACAACCTCCACGAGGCCACGAATGCGATGTCGCGACGCCTCTAACGGACACGCGTCCCAGTGGTTCAGACGCAGACGACCAAGAGCTTCTCAGCGAGGTGCCAGTCGCCAGAGACGGCGCCGTCCCAGATCATGGAGCCATCGTAAACGAGTTAGTCCCATCGACTCATTCGGACGCGTCGTCGGCCTCCCCTTCGCCTTCTTCGCCTCCTCTTGCTGTGGAGGCGTCGCGCCTGGCGCCCATGTCGCTGTATCGGCACCCGCAGTCTTCGTACCACGTGCCGCCGCCGCCTGCGTACCCGTTCATGACCGAGAGCATCAGTCGGCGGTACGCGATCCTCAGCCACCGCGACAACATGCGCGAGCAGCGAGAGCGACTCAAGATGAAGGCCTTCGACAAGCCATACGCAGCCACAGCCACTGTGAACTAGGTAGGCTACAAAGCCTACGTTTCAGTCCGTACGCCGTCACGCAACTACGAGTACGAGAGCCTTTAAATCCATGATGTTCCTATTGCACAACCCACTCGCGTTTTCTGTCCTATTAGTTCGCTTCCCATCCGTCTGTGGTGGATTCGACTTCGTCGTCGAACGACTCGAAGGGCGCGCGCTGCTTGGACTGCTCTCGGAACCGCGCGAGGTCACGGTGGATCGTAGGCGACAGCGGCATCTTGTCCGGTGCGTTGCCTGTGATCCACGGATGCAAGAGGACGTCGGCCATCGAGTACCGAGCGTCGGGGTCAAGCACGAGCAAGTGGCGCACGAGGTCTTTCGCGCTGTCTGAGATCGTCGCCCACGCCTCGTCCTCGAAGTCGAACTGGCAGTTCTTGATACACGCGCTCATCTCACTGTCCGAGTGCGTGCCGTTCGGATCGAACGGGTGGAAGCCACACAGTCTACGATTAAACGCCAGTCAGTGATACAGTATCTAGCATCCTCAGCCTCCCACCAGACACTCACAGGATGTACAGGATCGTGCCCATGCTCCACGAGTCCACTTTGAAGTCGTAGCCGAACGCGATGTCCGAGCCGCTGACCATCTCAGGAGCCGAGTACCCCCACGTGCCGCACTTGGTCTTGAGACTCGCGCCCGTGAAGATCTTCGCCAAGCCAAAGTCCGCCACTTTGGTCACGGCGTCGTCCTCGTTCGATGTCGACAGTAGGATGTTCTCAGGCTTCAAATCGCGGTGCACGACCCCCTGGCTGTGAAGATACGCGACTGCAGTAGCCATATCCCTCAGGTGCCGCACGCAGTCCGCCTCTGAGTACGGACCTTTATCAGCGAGTCGCTCGAATAGCTCACCGCCAGTGCACAGTTCCAGTACCAAGTGGACTTCGCGTGCCGTTTCGAAGACGTCGATGAGCTCCACGATGTTCTGATGCTTCTGGACACGTTGCAAGACGGAGATCTCGGCCCGAAGCCGCTTCTCGTCCGTGAGGAAGCGCTTGATCTTCTTCACGGCGACGGCGCGACCCGTGCGACGGCAGCGGCCGCGACATACGACAGCATAGTGACCACTACAAACGCCATGGTGATTAGTATGGATGAGTTTCCGCCGATCGTTCAGTAGTCGCACTCACCGTCCGAGGCTTTGCGTGGATACGTCGTAGAACTGTTCGACGCGCCGCGATATGGTCGAGGAGGCGGCTGCTGGAGCAGACGATGCGGACGAAGCCGCCTGCGCTGCGTTTGATCTGTTGGCGCTGCGTGGTGACAACGCCATCCACACATTCGACAGCATCGCCATAGCGCCGTTGCTTCCGCTGCTGTTTGCGGATTCCCCCGCACTCACTGACGCCTCTGAAGTCGCTGGAGCCGCGGCGGGTGCCTGCGTGGCCGACGCCTCATCCACTTCTAATGATCTCGCACGCGGGTCGCTGCAGAACGAGACCGTACGTCGCGTCGACGAGGCATATCCATCGTCTCCATCTATTTGCGACGGCTGATTCCCCATTATTGTATTGGCGTTTGGTTTGTTGGCGTTGGCTTTTGTCGGCGTTTGGATAGTTTTTTGTTGGCGAAGTGCAATTGCAATTTGGTCGATCGGAATCCCGAACAGTCTGTTTTCTCAGATCTGTATCTGATGCCTGAGTCGTTCGTTCACTCGATCGCTTCCTGTTGTAAAGACCCCTCTGTGGCGCAGTCACAATCTGACGCAAGAAGCAACGAATATGAGCGACAACTTCGTCTACTTGGACGACGACTACAAGCCGCCGTCGGAGCAGCATGCGCCGAAGAGCCTGCTGGACTTTGTGGAGGCGCTGGCGCCCATCGCCAAGTACTACGCTGTGCTGCTGTTCATGTACTACGTGGCCAAGCGTCTAAACCGCGCGGTGGAAAGCGAAGCCGATCTCGAAGAAAAGGAGCGCGTGCGTATATGGAAGCGCGTGACGATTGATAGAAGATCGCAGGCGATTAGACTGACTGATGTGTGTGTGGTTTGTGATAATGAGCAGAAGCGTCCAACCCTGAAGAAGGATCTGATGGAGTCCAGCAGCGAAGAGGAGGATGATGACGACGAAGAGGAAGACGAGATCTACGAGGAGCTCACGACTGATGGTGCGTCCTGCATTGCTGTACGCGTCTGATGGAAGAAGCATAGTGAGTCTAACTGAGTGGCTGTGTGTCTAGGCACTCGCTTGCTGAGTGCGGAGGAGGCGGCGGCCGCTCGCGAGCGTAAGAAGCAGGCGGACAAACTCAACTCGAAGGTGAACGGCAAGTCGCATCCGCTGTTCGAAGGGCTCAAGCAGGTGGAAGAAGAGCTGCGTCAGAAGAAGGAGGAGGAGAAGGACGAGGCCGGTGTTAGCTGGAATGAGCTACACAAGAACATGCTCAAGCGCTACCAGCAGAAGTACCCAGAGCATGGCCTGCGCATCCAGGAAAGCGACGACTACGACGACGAGTTCAAGGAGCTGCTGCAGAAGCACAACGTGCGTCTGGACGAGCTCAAGAAGGAGCAGTAACGGATGAAATCGTACGTAGAGTATATTGGAGCTGTGTTTCTATATCTAAAACTTGGACGTGCGCGGCTTCTTCCACGCGGGCGTCTTGTTGTGGCCCCAAGACTTGGCGTCGCGCTTGCCGCTGTTGTTGGCGTCGTCTTCGTCCGGGATGTCGTAGTCGTCCAGCGCGTCGCCGCCCGTGTCAGTCGCCGCTGGCGCCTCGTAGTCGTGGTCGTCATCCTCGTCGAACGTCTTCTTCTTGTTCGGGTTGGCCTGCGCGCCGCCGTCCACGCTGATCTTGGCCATGGGGCAGTCGCGCGCCAAGTGGTTGATGCTCTTGCAGACCTTGCAGCAGCCGCCCTTGGGGTAGATGCCCGTCGTGGACTGCGGACACTGCGAGCTCAAGTGGCCGGTCTGGCTACACACGAAACACGTCGCGTACGTGGCGCCGCCGTTGACACGCGGCTCGCGACAGTCGCGCAGCGAGTGGCTAGACGAGCCGCAGTTGAAGCACACAAGCTGCTGCTGCTGGCTCTGGCCCGTGAGCGCGTTGGTCGCGAAGCCGCCTGGACCGTAGTGGCTGTTGGACGGACAGTTCTGCGATGTGTGGCCGCGGCGACGGCACTTGAAGCACGTCTTGCTGAGGTCGCCGGCCGAGCGGTTCGGGCAGTCCTGCTTACGGTGGTCGCCTTCGCCACAGAGCCAGCAGCCATTGTCGTTGGTCTTGCCCTGCGCCTTGAGCTTCTCCGCCTCGTGCTTGGCGCGGATCTTGGCCTGGATTTGCTGCTTCTTCTCGGCGCGGTCGCGCTTCTTGATCTCCTTGAACTCGCGGCCCTTGACCTTCTTCGCCTTGCGCAGCTCGCGGCGCTTGGCCAGGATCGCGGTGCGGTCGCCAGTTGCCGCTTCGCTCATATTGCTGCTGTCGATTGGTGTTGGGAGGCAATTATGGCGAAGAGCTCTCGATCACGTTGCAGGTCAAGAACCTCCAAAGCCTTTGACAATGCATAATCATGGCGCTAACGATCGCAGAGTTGGGTGATATCAGTGCCCAGAAACTGTGAAAGCAGATATTCATCCGAGTATCGATAGCTGTCGTTTCGCGCTCAGTTGGTTGGCCACCACGAAGGGCACTATGAAGCGCAGTCGAGTGACTCCTGTATCGCAACAGTGACATAATGTCACACATGCCTTGAAATAGTTAGCAAGCTTACCAACTGATTAAACCATACTTGCGGATCCTACCCAACGTAGAAAGCGGAATCCCCTCGCGTTTGTGACCTCTGGTGGCAATCGCTTCACTGGTTGGTCGCAACCTCAAATCGAATCGAAAGCTAGATCACCAAGACCAAGATGGCCAAGGCTGTGTGCACTCTCTACGGCGACGACGCCTCCGTCTACGGCTCGCTCGTGATCACCCAGGTGCGCCCTTGACCACTCCACGTGCGTGCGTCCGTTTTCCCGGACGCTGTAGCCTCCATACTCGCCGTATTAACTCATATAATGACAGGCCCACGAAGATGCCAAGACCGTGATTGTCGGTGAGCTCAAGGGCCTGGCCCCTGGCAAGCACGCGATCCACATCAACGTGTTCGGCGACGTGTCCCAGCCTGCGGGCGGCGCGCTGGGCGGTGTGTTCAACCCATTCGGCAAGAACCACGGCGGTCCGGAGGACGACGAGCGTCGCGTTGGCTCGCTGGGCAACGTTGACGTGGCGGAGGACGGCTCGGCCAAGGTCCACATCGAGGACAAGCTGGTGAAGCTCATCGGCCCACACTCGATCATCGGCCGCTCGGTCGTGGTCCACGAGAACGAGGACGACCTGGGCAAGGGCGGCCAGGAGCTGTCGCTGCAGAACGGCAACGCCGGCGCCATCAAGGCCTACGGCGTGGTCGGCATCTCGGCCTAAGCGACGCACGTGCAGTACATACGCGACACAGTAGAGAAACAGGGGAACAGAAGAAGAGTATGACGAGAAATGCGAGACTGGAGGAGACTCACTGAGTGTGGATACATGGATACATGTTTTACTGCTCGATACTATTACTACTGACAATTGCAGGGCTACAAGACTCACAAGAACCTCAATCCCGCTCGCCGAGCTGCTCCTGCGTGACGGTCTCGTCGGTGTTTTCGGCGATGACCTTGAGGCACATGATGTCGTCGTTGACGTCGCACACGGTCACGAAGCGGTCGACGAGGAAGTCCATGGCGAACACGTACGCGAACGTGTCGGGCACGTCGCTCACGCCGAACAGCGCCGTGTAGATGGTCGCGATGGACACGAGCACGCCCGACGGGATGGGCGGCGTACCAGCGCACTGCAGTACGGACAGCACGAAGATCCCCACGAGCCGCAGCAGCGTGATCTGGTCGCCGTTTCCTGAAGACTCGGCGATGAAGATGGTCGCGATGGGCACGTACCAGCCCACGGCGCTGAGATTGGAGCACACGCCGATGGAGATGACGAAGTTACCCAGCGACTGCGAGCAGACCTTGGCCTTCTTGACGCACGTGAGCGTCACGGGTGCCGTTGCCAGCGACGACGAGCAGGCGAACGCGAATATGTACGCGCGCACCATTTGCCGCATGTGGTGGTACGGGTTGCAGCGAGTGAGCAGGAACACGATCAGCGGAAACACGAGCATCATCTGCGTGAACGCCGCCAGCAGAGCGGCGAGGACGTACACGTACAGGTTGCCGAACTGACGTAGCGAGGCCTGGTTGGACGCGAAGGATCCGGCGATGATGGAGACCACGGCAACAGGCGAGAGCCAGATGATCCACTCCATGGCGAGGAAGAAGGTGTTGCGGAGCTGTAGCAGCGTCAGGTACAAATAGTTGACGCGACGCGACTTGGTGAAGTAGTTGCGGCCGGCGATGGCGCCCAGCACCATGGCGAACGTGATGATGGAGAGCAGGTCGCCCTTGGCCATGGAAGACGTGATGTTGCTGCTGACCACGGGCTTGATGATGGCGATGAGCTGGTCTGTGAGGCTCAGCTGCGTGAGCTGCGACTGCGAGTTCTTGGTGAAAACGTTGTTGACGTCGCTGACCACGAAGGACGCGAGCACGCTGAGTGTCGAGTTGCGGGGCGCCATGCACGCCACGCGGCTAGTGAGCGAGTCCATAGCCAGCACGTCTCCATTGGGACACAGGAAGCCGACGGATTTGACTGCCGCCGCGGTTGACGGTCTCTGGATGCGGAACAGCGGACGGAAGGCCAGTGCGATGGCCATTCCAATGGCAGTCGACGAGACCCAGAAGAGCGCGAACATCCGAAACGTCTGCGCGCCAACAACGGATACCTTGCCCACGAACACGATGTCGCCAATGGCCACAGCCACGGCGCAGAAGGCGTAGGGCACGACGATGCACTTGAGAGCTCGCAGGAAGAGGTCGCCTGGCAGCGTCACCCACTTGGCGACGTCGCTGGAGACGCGCAGCATACTCAGTGCGACGCCCAGCGCCACGCCGACGACCACGCCCGCCAAAATGAAGTTGACGGAGATCTTGAGGCCGCTGCTGGTGCCTGCGTATCGGTGGGCGGGTGCGGTGTCGCGGTCGGAGAAGTCGCCAGTGGACGGCCGGTCGTCCTTCAGGATCGGATAGGACGTGTCGTACACGCCCGGGATGCCGCGCAGCTGGTCGTCCATGGAGCTGTGGACCGTGTCCGTGCGCGTGAAGTCGGTGCGAGGACGGGAGTTGTAGGACGGCTTGGACGTGAGGAAGTTGGTGCGAAGAAGACCCTGGTGAGCGGCGACTTCACGCTCGGAGGACAGCGTGGAGCGGATCAAAGACGAGCGGTGCGACTGACGCATGGGCCGACGAGCGTCAGCGAGGGTCTCAGGCGGAGGGGACGCGTACAGCACGCGTTGCTGGTCTTCATCCAGCAGCATGATACCCGAGGACATGGTGACTGTGCGGGTGGATGGATGAAGGAAGTGGGGACTAAAGTCGTTGGCGATTTCACCAACGATTGTCGTGTTGGTCTCACTTCGTGAAAGGTGTTCTGAAGGTTAGACTTGGCTCCAGTTTTGTTCTGTTCTGACTTGAGGCAGTGGAGATGGGGATGCTAGGAACAGAATGCCCTTTGGAGGTGAGCTGCAGAAGAGGGGGATGTGGCGGGGGTAGCAACGCATGGAAATCCGATGAAGAAGCTCACGTGTGGGGATGGACCTCCTCAGCAGATCGGGGCGAGCGTCGACTCGAGGCGCGTCAGTCACGCGCGTCTGGTTGTCAGCTGTGCGTGTTGGGAGCGACGATTCTGGGAAGGTGGCGTTGAAGTGGTCGGAGCATCCTGGCTTTACTGCCATACCAGCGCAAAGCGTAGGAGCGTTTGACTGCTACCAAATAAGTAGATGTCCCTAAACCCAAGTTTACCTGTTAAATTCCCTCTGATATGTCGGCTGGGGACACAATCACGTGTCGTGGGCAGAAGTCGGAAATCTGTTCTCATCCATCGCACGAACCGCTTGAAGAACACACTTCCGCCCTCGGAACAAAAACACGCCAGACTTGACGCTCGTCATCGCAAAAGGACCAACAAAACCAGAATATCCAGAACGGTTCTGCACTCAAAATCCAACGGTATAAAAGACTTTCGTTGGGAAAGATGACACCGTGAGTCTATCCACCAAGACCTGGTTCTAAACTGCCCCCAGGCCCTTCATCTCCTCCATGAAGGCATCAAATTCGCTGGAGACGGAAGAGGACGCGGCTTCTGCGGCCTTCTGCGTGGACGGACGCGACTGACTGATGCCCGCAGGGAAGAGAGCGGGTCCAGGGACGCTGGGAGGTGCTGGGGGACGCGGAAGCGTGGACATTGGCGTGGGCAGCGGACGCTGGGGAGGCGGGCGACGCTGGACGCGCAGTGTTGTGGGCATCAGCGACCGCAGCACCGCTTGCTTCTCTCTGCGGTCGTCATCGTCTTCTTCAGAAACCTCATCCAGTGGATGAGACGAGGATGAGACTGCGTTCTCTGGATGGGCGTGCGTTGGTGATGGCGGGTACTCGCTGACGATACCATGATGATGGACGTTGTCTTCCATATCCACGTCAGCAGTTGGAGCTGCGGGCTGTGATTGTGGGGGAGGCGGCGGGGGAGGCACGGCTGCGTGACGGGCTGGAGCTGGCGTAGGCGGAGGAGCTCGCTGGGTGACGGCTGCGCTACCTGGAAGAGGAGGTCGACGAGGGATCTGGATCGTACCTGGCGGTGGGGGGCCTGAAGGTAGCGGCGGTCGCTTGCCTGGACGCTGGGGCTTCACGGGTACGGCGACGGGCATGTGAGCTGGTCGTCTTTGCGTCGACTGATCACTTCGCTGGCCTCCCCGTTCAGTTCTGCGGTTCTGACTCGCTTGCTGAGGTCGTGGCTGTGGCTGTGTCTGTGGCGCCTGACGCGCTGGTGCTGGCGCAGGAGGAGGCACTCTGTACATCTGCGGACGTCCTGGCGGTGGAGCGCCGAACGGATTCAGCACGGGATGGTAGTAGATCGAGTTCTCCGGATTCTGGTAGCGTTCACGGTTGGCTGCGTTTAGATCGGACAGCGTCTACAGTTGAAAAAACAACATCACTCGTCATGAACATCATCATGGCACTCATATGAGCGTGGATGCGTACCATGGAGGCCTTGCTCGTGTCTTCCTGCGTCGCCTGCTCTTCCTCCATCGCCTTCTGCTTCTTCAGTGCTAAGTTGAGCGTGTCTTCCAACTACTCGCAGTCATTTCATCAGTCCGTTGGACGTGAATCAATCAGACAAGATCCATCAATCGCATGATAAATCAATCAGACAGAACGCACCTCCTGCTTGCGCTTGCGCGTGGGTCCATCCGCTGGGTTCTGCTGCACCTGCCGCTCCAGCTTCTTGATCTACACACGCGCACACACACACACACACACACACACAAACATCAATCAGTCCACTGTAGCCTCGATCACTCGATTAGACACCCCTCATGCACGTACGCGGTCGCGGATCTCGTCCACATCCAGCTCCGCGAGTTTCGACTGCTTGTCGTTCTGCCTCTCTTTCTGGTGCTTCTTCAGCTCCTGCTCACCGCCACAGCCACCACTTGATCAGTCTTCTCAAAGTCACACATCTCACCACCACTTTAAGCCACGCACCTTCTTCTTCTGCTCGCGGCGGAACGCGTCCATGGGGTTCTGCGACCGCGCCATATTGCTCGGAGGTGCTGGTTGGGCGCTTGGAGCTTTAGACGCTTCTTGGTGGTTGTTTGTCCAAGGACGGTTCCTAACCAAAGCGGTTCGTATCGAAGGAGTCGAACCAAAACACGGTACATTCGACAGTTCGAGAAAGGCCGCACTGGAAAAGGCAACTGGACAATGAATGAGTCAGGACGAAGAGATCAAAGAAAAGAAGGGAGACAAGACTTTGTGTGAAGCTCTTTGGTTTGGATATACAGATAGATCGATAGATAGATAGATAGATTGGGAGACACGAAGGCAGGTTGGAGTCGAGTCGAGTCGCGTCAGCCTAATGAGGGCTTGTGACTTGACTTGAGT